>PVKN010014258.1:0-19310 GCA_004027915.1 Capromys pilorides | reverse complement strand
TCACAACATAAACACAAAGAAAAAAGAATGGAGGGGCATATTAGGGAGCTCCAGCGTCAAGCAGCCACCTCTGGCTGACAGGGCAGATGCTGCTCAGCGCACACGCCAGCCCCACAGGTGGGAGTGCATGGGGGTCTCACTAGTCCTGTGACCAGATGGCCTGCACTGCCCCCATCTCCCTCATCCCCCAGCCCAGCGCAGGGCAGGCCCACTGCCACAGGTGCCCACCTCTACATGGCACCCACTGTATGCGAGCCAGTGGGGGCTGCCCCACCGCTGGCCACTGCTGCAGGAGTGAAGCCAATACCAGCTGCAGCCTGCTGCCTCCGAACCCTGCCCCAGCCACACCAGGGCCAGCAGGATCCCCCTCCTTTCCCCCTCCCCTAAAAAAGTGCTGATTTCCTACCTCACATGCTGCTGTGAGAGGCACAGGTGAAAACTGCCTGGCCAAGTGCATCACCAGGAGCAGGGCCTTCTCTGCCAGCCCCAGCTCTCCTGTCCCAGTGCTTCCTTCCCTGTAGCAAATCCGGGAGCCCCTGGCCATGAATAACTTCTTCCGCACTGATGAACCATGGCATGAAAACCATGCAGAAACAGGCCTAACGTTTTTTCTCTGGACCCCGGGTATTATCCTGCAAAGCCACCCACACAGGGTAGGGTCCTACTGACTTCCATGGAACAGTTCATCAACAAATGGGCTAACTGGGAGCCCGACCAAAGTGCCTGGCCTGGGTGAGTCCTCCAGGTACCCTGAGGTGCAAAACACAGCACACACAAAGCCCAGGCAGCCTGGGCAAGTGCTGAGGTAAAGAGCAAGTCAGCCTGCTCTGAATACCCGCCGTGTGCCCAGCACTGGCCCAGCATCTTGAATCACGGTCCACTCAGCCTGTCCTCTGAATGGAGGTTGGGTGCCCACTGGACAGGTGAGCATGCAGAGGCACAGAGAGGGCCTGCAATCCGCTCAGACTTACATGACTCGAGAATGGAACAACTAGATTCACACCAGGAAGCTACCCACAGCCCTAGCTAGGATCCATGCTGATCAACCGCTTCCCAATAAAAGCAAAAGGTCCCAGGTGTCTGGGTTCCTGTATGAGGCTTGGTCCCCCCTGCTGGGCACAGACAGCGTTGGTCTAGGGGCTACCAGGGAGCCTGGCACCAGCCTGCCACACCTGCTCTTGTGCTCCACCAGCCCCCCAAAATCTAACCTCCCCTATTCCTTCCTCTCCCATCTGAGTCTCTAGCTGGGCTGTGCAGACCCCATCCCCTTCCACACAGCAGGTTCCACTCACTTCTGCCCTGAGCCCCCGCCTGGGCCTCCTTGCACTCAGACCCTACATTTCCTTTGGCCACCTGGACCCAGCCATAGAGCACCACTCACAGTGCTCCACCCTGAGCAGGGCCCCTCCAGAGGCAGTGGTCTCTCCTGGCTCCTCCAGCTCCCTGGTTATATGAATTCAGGCCCTGCCTTCAGCTAATGAATAGAAATCAGTCCCGCCAGATGCCTAAGAAAGTCGCCGTCCAAATGGTTCTGCCTTCTCAGTCTATGTACCTGGCTGAGGAAGGTGTTGAGTCCATCTCCCCCAGGCAGTCAAGACTAAAAGTGATCTGTGGGCATCCCATGGAGTGTTTCACTGGTATTCACATTGGGTGGAAGAAGCCACTCACAGGACACCAAGCCACCAGGCCCAGCCTGTCCAGCCCATGCATGCTGAGGCTGAGCTTAGCCGTTGCCACCTTGCCATGTGCCTGGGAGCCCAGTGCCTGGGGTCCCAGAGTTTGTCTCAATGATTCCTTTTTCCTCTCTGTAGTGCCACCTGCTCAGCAACGTGACCGCCAATGCAGCTGACTCTGTGTTCACAGGTCCAGGTTCATGAATGCAAGCAGCCGCAGATGAAAACATTCAAGAGAAAAATTGCATCTCCTCTGAACATGGATCATTTTCTTTGTCATTGTTCCCTAATGGCACACTGTAACAGCTATGTATGTCACACTTGCACAGCACCAGTTATTCTACGTCACCTAGGGCAGAGGAAAGTACCCAGGAGGGTAACTTAGAGCTCATGCAAATGCTGTCTGTCACAAAGGGGACTTGAGCCACTGCAGATTTGGGCATCTGTGGACATCCTAGAACCAGCTCTCCCACACAAACAGATGGACACTGTATCCCAAGAGCATACTCACTTTCCAGACACTTCTAGAGCCAAAGATCTCAGCAAACTCCCCAGACCGCAAACCACCGCACAGATGCTGCGGGACTCAGCATGTGCAAAACAAGGACTCCACATCCCTCAGGATCATGCCAGCAGTCCAGGGCCCCAACCTCCTTCCCCTAGGCTGGGGTCTTCCACTGAACAGAATGCCCCTGGGCAGTCAGCCCTGGGCTGCTCTTTGGAGAATCTATGTGCTCACTAGGAGGACAGGGCTCGCCCTGGGAGCCCCGCACCGGCCTCCACTCTGGCTACAGCTGCATAGCTGACTCAGAAGCTCACCAGGGAACCTGAGGGTGCTGTCAGCTGGGATAGACTCAGTGGCCCTCCCAGGACTCTGGCCATCTCCAGACCAGGACTGTGATCCTAGCAGCTCCACTGTCCTAGACAAGGATAAGGGCCTGGCTCAGTCTGGGAGCTAGGACAAGCAGGTGTATTGCTTCTGGGTGTTGCCAGCTGCTGCATGACCCCACTTAGAAGACGGTTGGGGTGTCTGGGCTTGAAAGGGGCTCCACCCACACTGGTCCTGGTCTCTGGTAGCCCCGAAAGAATTTGGAGCAGTCCACACTGGCTGGAGAGAAGCAGGGTGGATGTCTCTCAGGTGCTCCCCAAGAGGACAACTAAGACAGTGGTCTGGTGAAAGGCTTCTGGTGCTGATGAAAGTTCCCAGATGAAAGGGACACAGACCTACCAGATCCCATCCCCTCACTGGCTGGTGGCCCCTAGAAGCAAAGCCTGGCTGAGTCAGTGGCTCTGTCCAGCACCAGGAGTGCAGGAAGGTAGGAAAGGGTGGGCACTGGGCCCTGGAAAGTCAGGCTCAGTTTTCTGTCCCTGGCTGGGGCTCTTCACCTTATACCCACAACTTACAGAAGCCTGGGCAAAGAAATGACACAGACTCCTAGGGTCAGGGGCCATCCTGCACAGAGCCTGTGCAGTGACAAAGTGTCACTTCCTGAAAATCGCTGCATACTGAGCCCCGGGGCCAGCCTACCTCCAATGGTGTCCACTGACCAGCCCCAAGGACCTCAGCTCACAGCAGCTAAAACAGGCTCAGGCACTTTTAGATCCAAAGGTGGCCCAAGCCACATCCCCAATGCCATGCCCTTCTGGCCCACTCTCTGGCTGTCTGATGCAGGTGGGCCATCTGTTGTGTGATGCCAGCTGTGCCACAAAGAGAACCAATCAGAACTAAGACCTGAGATTGCCTGGAGAGAGCAAAGGAGGCTTCTGATCACAGCCATCTTGATGGAGACACCAGCACCAGCTGCTCAGAGAGGCTGGGGATAGGGCCTCACAGGGAAAGAGGCAGGAGGAGCCCAGGAGTGGAGCATGTTGGGGGCAGGGCTGAGAACTGGGGCAAAGAGGCCTAAAGAAAGTCCTCCTAGACAACCTAGTAGGGTAGCATTAGGGCAGGCCACCAGCCAGCGACACCACACATGTACCACTTTCGCCCAAAGACTCAGAGGCAGCAGGTAAAAGATGCAGCTGTGATGAGCTCAATGCTTGTGACCTTCTCCCTACAAACAGGGCCTTGGGAGGGATGAGGACTCAAGGATGCAGCCCTTGGGATGGGATTCGGCCCCAGATAAGTGAACCTGAGAGTGAGCGAGTTCGTCCTGGCATGGCAGGACACCAGCATAAGCCAATGCTCACCAAGCCTGGCTCCAGATCCCAGAAGAAAGTTTCTGTTGTTTATAATCCAGCTGTCTGTGGTACTTTGTTAGCACTGCCCCAAAGATGGAAGGGTAGAATGCTCTGACAAAAAAACAAACAAAAAAAAACACCCACAAATTTCTAGCAGCTTCTAAAAATTGAGAACTTCTGGCAGTGTTATGTCTATGTTCCCACTTGGCCAACAGCCAACTTTGATTGGCCAATCCCCTCAGTTCCCACCTCAGCATCACCCTGCCTGGCTGTTTCTGATGGTGGAGAAGTAGGCATGTAGCTCACTGAGACTTTTCCTATAAGACAGGAGGTGGGAAACAGACATGAGGGCACACGTTTCTGAGAAACTGAGCAGGAACACATGTGCTTGGAGAGGAATAGATGGCCAGGCAACACAGGCCCCACTGCTCAGGGCTCACCGAGCTCTGGGGATATCTCAGCACCTTGTCACTGTGGGCTAGTCAGAGAGAGGGATCTCATGGAGACACAACACAGGCCACCCAAGCACAGAGACACTCAGGTTTGTGAGTGCACTGTGATCTCTGCCCCCTCCTCTGCAGGGCCCTGTGTAATTCCAGGCCCCCAGCAGCAAATGCAATGTCTAAGGAAGCTCTTTGCCAGCAAGGTAGACCCAGGGCAGGTTTTGGGGGCTTAGGAAAGGCACAGAGGAGAAACTAGAAAGAAAAAGATACACATCCCAGCTGATCCAGTCAACCCGCAGCTTCTCCACTAGTCCTAGACCCTGTCTTGGACCCAGGCCCAGCCCTAGCTGTTTCCCGTAGCCTCTCTAACCTCCCTGCCATAACATCTAGGCTACAAGCTTCTTCCAGCCACATCAGAGCACAGCAGATAACCTAAGGCAAAAAAAAAAAAAAAAAAAAAAGGGAACAATTTCCTACTCATAGCACCAGCATGGGGCAATACAGACTCAAGTTAAAGACATGGTTACTCTCAGCCACACCGGCCCCATCAAGGTGGACAGAGTTGATGGAGAGTCAGATGTGGATTTGCAGATTTGCCAATACCAGCCCCTTGGATAATACACAAATTCCACTAATCTACACCCAGGACCCACTGGCCGCCCTACCTCTGCATAGGCCATGTCTCCCTTCTCTGAAATGCATGGGTTTAAAATTTCTGCAGATTTGGAAACAATTGCATATGTATATATGGATGATCGGAGCGAGATGCTCAGAGTTTAGACCCAAGTCTAAACACAAGATTTAGTTGATTCCTATATCCTTGCACACATAGCCTGAAGGTAATTCTGCATGATAGTTTAGGGCACTTGCCCTGTGTCCGCCACCTGTCACATGAAGTCAGGTGCAGAGTTCTCTTACAGCATCACATCAGCATTCAGAGAGCTTCAGATGTGGCAGTATTTTAGAGTTTGGGGTTTTAGATGGAGGGTGACCAGTTTGTCCTGCGAGGCTGTTCCGCAGGGCATTCTGTTCCTGGGAACAGGAACCCTGAAGCTCAGCTCCAAGCACCACCCAGCCACCTGTGCCCAGGAATTCCCGAGCTCAAAAGTGGCTCCAGGCTGCAGAGGGCTTCCTAACCACGGTTGGCAACCAGGACCTCCAAGCCCTGGCTCTGGCCCACTGGCACCCGATGCAGTAACTGTGGCCCCTCCCCCACCCAACCCCCAAGCCCAGTCATCCTCCAGACCAGTTGGTGCTCCTCCAAAAGTGGGCACACTTTGCACTCAGATGCCTTCCCCAAAGGGCCACTAGGGGGCTCCACATATCTCTCCTCTGTCTCCACACTGGCAATGCAGTGCCACAGTGAGGCAGGGGCTCCAAGCCACCTGCTAGTGAGCAGAGGGACCCCCGAAGGCCAAGGAGACACCAGACTTCAGCACAGCACCAGCAGTAGATACCCCCAACAGCCCATACTCTACAC
The DNA here is from genome assembly GCA_004027915.1 of Capromys pilorides. Taxonomy (NCBI): domain Eukaryota; kingdom Metazoa; phylum Chordata; class Mammalia; order Rodentia; family Capromyidae; genus Capromys; species Capromys pilorides. The sequence continues at coordinate 13,533 of PVKN010014258.1, read as the reverse complement.
TCAGATCTCAGTGACAGAAACAACACCATACTCCAAGACGTACTGTGGGGCTCAGTCTTGTTCCAGGCCCCTGACACTGCCAGGCTTGATCTTTGGACAAACTGGCTTGTGCCAGGGGTTGACATAGATAGGCTCCCGCATGCAGGTCAAGTGTGCTTGACATCCCCAAGGGGCAGCCCTCAGGGGTCACCCTCTCCATGCCTCACAGACCATACCTGACAATTCCCATATTCATGTCAGGACAGCAATGGAGACCAAATTCCAGTAAGCCACAATCCTAAGGCTCAAACCTAAGGCATTGGTGTCCCTGGGGAAGGCGAGCGTGCCAACTACACAGACGCCGGCAGTCCTCAGCTGTAGGGACATCCTTCAAGGGAGCATACAAGACTGGCCAGTGACAGGGAAGAAGCTGCAGCCTGGCAGTGGTCACTCTGGAAAAATGACCTCCATGATAAGCCCTCTGTCTGTTGAGAGGATGCTTAACAATGACATTCACTTGCACTCTTGGGCATGTGGCAGTCAGAGGGCTGACACAGGAACCACTGTGATGCTCGTCATCACAGCCAGTGGAAGGCAGAGGGAGCAAACAGTGAGGCAGGGTTGGGCTGATGCCCCCACCCTCCCATGGATGCCTGGGCAGCTGAAAGAGACTAACCTTTCAGGGAGGCCACATGGGACAGAGCCTGGGCGTAGGTGGCGGTGTTGAGCAGCGTCCCTGGCAGGCAGGATGGGAAAAATGGCCCAGCAGGCCCCACGGTTCGCCCCAGGCTGGTAAAAAGAAAAGACTTCGCTGTACTCCCACCGTGCCTCAGTGCTTGAGGCCCCAGCCTGGGCAGCAGCCTCACCTCTGTGGGGCCTCCAGTGCCTCCTTCTTGTTTCGTGCCTGATCAGTGGGTGGTGGTGAGTTGATGTTCCTCACAGGCGGTGGAGTCACCTCGGCCATGGGCTCCTTGGCCCCTGGCTCCTGGTCTGAGGCTCCTCTCTCTGTTTTCCTCCACTTAGCTCTTCGGTTCTGGAACCAAACCTGAGTTCCAATGGGAAACACAGCGAGGAAGAAAGAAAATGAGACAAGAGGCAGAGCCCATGCCCAACACAAGTGCCGGGACCAGGGCTGCATGGGGGACAGGCAATGTAGCCCCTGTCTACTTTCTATTCTCTGAACCTGAACTTCTGTCCCCGGATGGGTTGGATCCATTCAGAAGCTTCTAACAGGCATTTCTCAATACATGTTAAATAACAAAAATACCCAAGTACCTTGCTCATAGGAAAGGTAGACATTGTCTTGTGGAAACTCTCAGTTCTGACTCGCATAGAGCATTGGTTGGATGTGAGATGCACTTCCTACCGGAGCACTGTCAAAGCAGCTTGTGAAGCATGGCCCAGAGCTTCTCATCAAAACAACTGAGCCCTGAGCACTGGTCTCAAGCCTGAGATCTGTGCATACACATGACAAGCTCATGACCAGCAACCTGGGACACCTGCTATTCATCCTTACCCCAAGTCAGCCAAGGTTTAGAATTCTGGACTTGTTGAAACTCCTTTGGAATCCACTGCAGCTCTGTGGGCTAAGCAGTCCTGCAAGCCCCATTTTACAGGCAAACACACTAAGCACTGAGAGGTTAGTTAATTTCCCAGAGGTCATCCAGGTGGTCAAATTGATGCCAGTGAAGGCTCTGACTGGGACCCCAGCTGTTAAGGAGCAATCCTGACAGTCCCTAGGCATCACTGGGGAGGTTGGCATGCACAGAAACACTGGACTGAGTGCCTGGAGCATGAAAATCTACCATTAAAGTCGCTTGTGTGAGAATCATCACTGTCACCCACAGGCCAGGAGGAGAAATGAGTCACCTCTACCTAAGAGCCTCTTCAGAGGCCGGCACCAGGCTGCTTAAGTCTTGGAAACCAAAACTACATTTGCAGAAGGAGGAGGTGCCTGGTAGTAGTTGGGCAACCTGGGCACAAGTGTGCCAGGAGTCAGCAGAATCAGCTGTCTTCACTCCCCCCAGCAGAGCCTCTGCTCCCCTCTGTTCTCCTCTTCTCTCCTCTCCTGTCCTCTCCCTGGAGGTAATTCTTGGCTTTAAAACAAAAAAGCCTTGCCTAGGCCTCACTCTCATCCCTGGAGGCCTCCTCTCCTCCTCTCCGGCTGCTGCAAGCTGGCAGGAAGAGAGCCTCGGTCTTCAGGGTGAGCCCTCTGCCAGCCCATCCTATCTCTTAATTTTCATTCTCCTTTAACTGGGTTTCTTTCTTTCTTTTTTAATCAAGTTGGCTTTTTAATTGCACGTATCAGCAACCATTGAATAATGATTTTATCTATATTCTAAATTTAGGGCAGTTAAATGCAAAGCAAAATGCAGACACTTTCTTGCGTCTTAATTGAATGAAGGTCACAGCTATAACAACATTTAATTGAGCTATTTTTCATTATCATATTTTAATGACTTTCCACTGACAGTTCGCCTGCTTCTGAGGGAAGAGCATGATGGAGTCGTTTATTTCCCTATTTAGTTATTGTTTGACAACATCAGCTTCGATTAAGACCCTGCTTTATAGAACATTAATCATATTTGAATGAGCAAGGGGTATAAATGTAAACACATCTCCCTTCCCGCCACCAAAGCCCATGTCCCCGTACGGAAGCTGGCTAAGCCAATGCTTCGCAGCCATTGTCTGCCTGCATAATAGCCAACAACAGCCTGGACAACAATTCCCAGCTTTAATTGTCGCCACCCCTATCTTACCCTTGCACCTTTCAGGGAGAAGTTATGATCTTCCACTTCTGAATGCTCAATAATTGTGTCATTTATCTCAATTTGCAGTTCAGTCTTTATGCAGCTATTGGCAAGCTGGCATTAAAAACAGAAACTATAGACAGCATCCTGGCCGAAGAAGATTTTCATTTCCAAATAATAATCAGTTTAATTTGCCCGCATATGACCAATGATTCATGTTCAGATTTAATAATCAGGATCGCATAATCTGATTATAGGGGAAATAATTTGTTTACAACCCCCAATTTACTGCTCAGAATTCCATTATCTCTCTTCAGCCATTGGTTTTTAAGAGATACTAACATGACCCAGGGGAACTGAAAGCAAACTATTATATTTCCTACAATTAGATCTTTGCATAGGCTTAACCCCAAGCCCCTACATAAAAAACAACAGAAACAGCATGGAGGAAACCCCATAAATAAAATGAATATAGAATTGTGCTCAAAGAATAGCTTTCCGGAGAGCAGCACTGCGGAGCTCTTCCTCCGGAGCCTAGTACATCTGGTGGGCTCGGCAGGTTCGTGTGCTTCAGCCTAATCACCGTGCAGCTTCAGAAAGAGGCCCTGCTAGGAGCCAGCGTGCAGGCTGTGCACATCTCTGCTGAGCCCTCACGCTGCCGCTGTTTAAAGATTTTTAAATTGCACGTGTTTATCGGATCCACTCGGCTGGCCGAAAGAGCAGGCATGCAGGGGGGAAAGTTTGGGCATGATGCACTTTCTGGAAAGCCGATCCTGCCCTGCTTCCTATCTGAAAACGCGGTTCTCTGCAATTGACCGGCCTCGCCCCAAAGCGGTCAGACCTGCTTTGAGAATAGCATCTCAGCTTTTTTTTTTTTTTCCAAAGCAAGGAAATGGATGTGCATTGATGTAATTTAGTACCTTAGAGACGCGGACAAATTAGTGTAGAACATTATCACTAGTTAATTATGAATGACCGATTAATCAACCTAATCTAATATTCCACATTATGTTGATGTTATTAAAGTGCATCATGAAAATGACAGATAGTCTTCATTTGCTTTCTTTGGCCAAATGTGCACTCTGCAGTCATGATGTCAAAAAAAAAAAAAAAAAGTTTGCCAGTTTTAATATTAGAGAGTTAAATAATTAAAAAGAAGGCTTACCTGCACTCTGGCTTCTGTTAGGTTTATTTTCATGGCCAGCTCTTCCCTGGTGAAGACATCTGGGTAGTGTGTTTGGGCAAAGACAGCCTCTAGAGCTTCCAGCTGGTAGAGGGAGAAATAGTTCCTGGTTAGAGGCAGCGGCTGGTGAGGGGCTGCAGGTGCGCGCTTCTAATCTGAGCCGAGTGTAAGGAAGCAGTTTCTCAGACTGAACAGAGGAAGGAGATGGAGGAAGGAGCTCCTTGAAAAGATTCCACAGAATTAGAGTCTCAACCCTGAAGGAATTAGGAGTTTGGATTTAATAACAACTTCAGTGCAACCTCCAGGAGTAGAAATAAGAAGAGAGATTCGATTGTTTCTGTGTGTTTACATTAGAGGGTTGTCAAGCGGTCAGAAATCTAAGGCGGCCTTGTGAACAGACTAATTTGCAGCTTCCGCCATGGGCATGGAGAGTAAGGTCACCAGCCAAGCCCTCCCACCTTGGCCCACAGAGGGCTCATAGAGCCAGGTGCCCTGGCTGCTCAGACCCTGGACAGAGGCTGACCTCAGGGAAAAGTCCGCTCCCGGAAAGACTGACAGCGAGAGTCCCCTTTTCAGCAACAATGCTATCTGCATGCCAGTCAGCTACGTGGGCACTAGCCTTCCCATCTATCTCTTGAGGATAAGTAAGAATGGCTGACCTGCCTCCCCTAAAGAGGTACAAATGACACTGCTGATGTGAAAATGTGCCCTGGGCCATCCACCTGAGCCAAATAGGAGACTTGAGTGCCGCCTCTTCTCTGGATTTCCTGGGAACACAAGGTCAGTCGTTTGTCCTCTACCCAGACAGAGTCCTCAACACATAAATTGTTCAAGAAAACAGAAAGCTGAAGCCAGCCCGTTCCAGTGAATTTGTCTAAAGAGAGGGAGAGCTGCTCAAATCTGCCCTTGGGAGGTCTCGAATCTGTTCTTATTAGGGACTCTGACCTACCTGCTGGAGGGTGAAGGTCGTCCGGTTCCGGCGTTGCTTTCTTCGCAGGAAGCCATCATCAAAGTCCCCTGTGGAGTGGTTGCCAAAGGGCGCAGAGCCTAAGAGACCAAAGAAGTCAGGGTGGCCAGAGAGACCCCGTTGTCAGGTTGTCAGCATCCCTAGCCACAGCAGCTGAACTCAGGGCTCCTTTGATGGACGCCAACACCCTTCCCCACACATTCTTTAAGACTCCCTCTTCTCTTTCTCCTACTCTCTCTAGAAAGAGCTCTTCACCTTCAGACCAGTTCTCCCCATTGCACACAGCAGTAGTGACCTTCATCCCCAAGATGGCCAAGGCTGCCCTGTGGAATTCCAGATTCTAATCCAGGAGGGGACTCTGGCTTGAGGTGAAGCCTACATCTGCCCTCGTGCACACAGCTGCACCTCTGTCCAAGACCTGCATGTTGCACCTTTGGCAGGCCCCCTTGGCACATTCGTTAGTTTACGCCCCCTGTGCCTGTCACCTGCAAGGGATAAAGGCTGGGGATGGAGAGCATGGGGGCAGGGCACCAAGAGCATTCGTAGCCCTTTGCTCCTAGAAGTGTACAAGTCAAGGAGGGAAGAAGTTTATAAACGAATATTAATTACCACAGGTCACAGCTCATCAGCACCATAGTGGATCTGTTATATGGATATCAATTAACAAAAGCTCTGCACCAATAGCAAGTGTCCTGAATGCCAAGCAGACTAAAATAGAGCCACTTTCAATAGGAGCCCTCTCTCCAACCCAGTCATGTAAAGCACCTCCTGCTACTCTGATCTCGTCCCTGAAAAAGACAGACATCGTCCTCCCTGGCAGCCTCCACAGCTCACAATAAAGCCAGAACAGAGTTCGGCCCCAAATGTGCATTCAGATCATTTTCCAAATGTGCACTATTTACTTGATAGTCCACAATGGCTTCTTAGGAAAACAATGAGCAAGTTTCCATTAACCAGAGAATGAGTTACCTGGTGAGGCTATGTGCTCAGAAGCCCCCTGAGTTCAGCACCCACTCTCAGGCCACAGTGCCCAGACGTATCCCTCTGGAGGGCACCAGTCGTTAGGGCTTCCTAAAATTCCAGCCACTAAGGGAGTCCATATTATTTTACCACCCAGAGACACATCCCTTGCCAAAATGCACTCCTTCCCCTGTTGAAGCTTTCTGCCTCCATCTTTCAGTCCAAATTGCACTTCTGCTCAAAACCCTAGTTATAAATATTTCCCTCCAGCTCTCTGCAAACCTAAAAGGGATGGCCTCAAAGCTCTCTTATTCTATTACTTTGCAAAAAGCCCAATTGTCTCCTTTTGAAACAAAGCCCTTGCATGGTGTGGCTGGAACACCATTTGTGAGGTCTCAAACCACAATCTTGCCCAGTCTTCTAGCTTACACCTACATGTCGCAAACTGCCTCACACTTCTGTATGAGGCTGTCGGATTGAATCTTCCAAAAGGCTGACTTCATCAAATCAAGACAAAAAAGGGAATGAGCAAAAGGAAAGAGCAGACTTTTCACTTAAATAGAATGGTTGATAATGTTATGAAAATGTCAAACTTTGTAAGGTACTTGAAATACAGCAGAACAATGAAATACTATTTTTATTGTTTTGTCAAAAAATTAAATTAAGTGTATAATGATGCCCAGTACAGATAAACTGTAATAAGTTGTGTGCCTTCATTTGTTGTTGATAAGAGTATAAATTATTATAGCTTTATGAGAAGATAATTTTGCAGTAATCATAAAAAATTTACATGCACATTTAGGCATTTAATCTATGAATATATACTTTAAAGTGTACCAAAATAGAGAAGAATGTTCCTGGAAACACTGTAATAGGAAAAGAAAACAAAAGCAACCAAAATGTACATCAGTGAGCACTTTCTGCCCTGTGTATAATGGAATACTACACAGCTGTCTAAAAGAAATTGACAGGCCTGCACATATTGATGTGGAGAAACCTCCTAGATGTATTATGAACCACATAAGTACTCAATAATATGATCTGAGTGCAAATGAGCCAGCAAATACAAAGAAAAGAAACATAAGTAAGGGACAAGAGACTTATTCTAGAAGGGAACCTAAGAAACTCACAACAGCGTATGTCTTTAGGTGAAGACAAGGAAATGAGTTTCATTTATTAATGCATGGATTCCTTTTCTATTTGTTCTTCTTGGGAAAACACATGCTGTGCTTCTTAATTTATAATATCAGCAAAAACACCTGAGATGTGAGAGTAGGAGCTGTACTTCGTTTCTTCCAGTATGCTTCTCTTGATTAATAAAAAATTACTATTAAAAAGCTGATTGGCTTTGATCTGTTATCCTGTGCCAAAGGTCTTTCCTCAGCATGTCCATTTACGACAGCTCATCTCCCCTGTAAACTAAACTAAAACTCCTATTCCTGCACAACTGGCACAGAAATGCACCTACAGAGGGGTGGAGGGGCCCTGGATCCCTGGCACCTTCTCTTCCAGTTATACCCATCTAAGTTAGCATCCAGGTGGCATGTGCCAGGGTGCACATTCGGGGACAGCTGAGAGGGCTAGGGCCAAGGCTTCCCCAAGCCACTTCTGCAGCCCACCCTATCTACAAGGTACCCTTGAGGTGACCATCCTACCCTCTTAGGTGACCCAGCATGTCTGCTACTTGCTGAATGCCTGAACCTCTGCCTGGAAGAGTTGAGTCAGAAGAGAGTGTTATGGGGTGGCTCAGATGGGGACTCAGAAGCACCACGTGTGTGGAGGATCTGCTCTGGATGCTGGCACAGGGTCACATCACGGACCAGGCACAGGTCTTGGGATGACAGAGGTGAAATGCTGCATGCTGTGTCCTCCCTCTGCGGGTACCATGGCAGACCTGGTGGGACTACACTGCTCCTCATTCCCCTAGAACGCCCTGCTGGACATCTGAGCACTTAGACAAGAAAACAAAAGCAAACTTTGGAAAATCCCAACAGAGGCTGAGCTTGGCAGCTAAGCATCCTCTGCTGCTTCTGATCCCTCACTGTCTACCAGCCTCCCTGCTCCTGTGTCCCCATTGTGTTGACCTCCACAGTGTCCCAGGGCAAGCATAAACAGCAAAAGTAGGCGCCAAATGCCATACAGTGACAATTCCCAGGGTTAAGAATCCTGATTCCCAGGCCTGCAGGTCCCAGGAGGATCCCAAGGTGAGGCTGAATTTCCCCTAGTGAACCCCTCTTGGGGGGACACCCAAAGATCCAAGTTGTCACCGTCACATCCCCATACCAAGGCTCCTGCAGGAAAATTTCTTCTAAGGTCTGAGGACCTGCAACGACCAACCAGCCTGACCCTGGGGGAGTGAGTGACTTTAAAGGTCAGAACCCCAGCAAGTTACACAAGAGGAACCCTGCCATGGCACTGAGGTATCTTGGGGAGCACTTGGCTCCCGGGACTGCGTGGCTGCGTGGCTGCGTGGGACCGATGCTGCCTGGCAGGGTCCTGGAGCTCCCTCCATAATGCCCAGAGCAACGGCTCTTGCTGGTTCTAGGCAGGGCCCCCAGACCAGCAGCCAGCTCTCGGGGCTTGCTGGGATGTTTGCAAAATGCCGTGAAAGATTGATGCGGCCCCCGGGCGGAGAAACTCCGATTACAGGCGTGACACCAGCATCTGTGCTGGGACGACTGGCGTCCCCACCGCACCAATAGCCCGGGGCCACCCAACACATGCGGGGAGGGTATACCGAGGCAGGTGGCGTGGGCTGGGGGATGAAGCCGGGAGCCGAGAGGGGGCCCAGGGAGACCTGGGCGCGCTGGCAGAGACCCCTTCGCCCGAAGCTCGGCTGCTGGGCTTGGCCCTCCCAAGCTGGCGAGCCTACTCACCCTCCAGCTGCGGCGGGCAGTGGAAATAAAACATCGCCGACGGCCGTCGCAGCGGCGGCACGGCCAGACTTGGAGGGTGGCGGCGGGACCCTGACGCTCGTCTCTCTGGCCTGGCTGCAAAGCAAAAGGCGACAGAACCTGAGTCCCCGCCTGCTCTCAGGCCAGCCCGGGAGCGCATTGGGAGCTCCCCTCGCGGGAGACCTCCTCCCGACGGCCTCAGCTCACTGCGGGGACTGGAGGGAGGCGGCGGCAATCCCAGTCGCAGGCCTGGACTCCCGGGCCAGCCTTTCGGGTAGGTCTGCCTCCCAGACAACGGTGCCCGCACTCCGATCCCACACTGGCCCACTAGGTCGGGTCCGCGCTCCTGGGGTCCCCGCCGCAGTCCCGTGGCTGCCGCTTCGCTGGTCTGGCGAGCGCGCCAGGCCATCGTGCGCCCTGGGCCGGGAGGCAGCGGAGCAGGAGGCCGGCACGCGGGCCCGCAGCAGGTCGGGTACACAGCGGCTGGTGAGGAGCCGCAGCCCGGGGTCGGGAACCCTGCGTACCTCCCTCCGCAGGCGGCGGCGAAGAGGCCGGAGCGGGGCCGCCTGGCCGCACCAAGCTCTGCTGGCGGCGGGCGGGGCTCCTCACTGCTGGCGCCCGCAGGACCCGAGAAGTGACTCGGGAAGTGGCCAGATGTCTTGCTGTCTGTCTACAGCGCGCGCCGCGGCTCAGCACTCGCCTTTATAATCTCACGCATAATTGGCCTTAATCTGATTATTTCCAGCGCTGTCTACAGCAAGTAACTTGGATAGGTCTATTGGGCCTTACAAACGGTCCACGTGGTGTAAAAAAAAAAAAATCCGTCATTTCTCAGCAAACATGAGGAATGTTTTTTTTTTCTCTCTCTTTTCCTTTAACAACGGCGGTCACCACAGTTACCCCCAAACAGAGGTTCGGTTTTCAACCCTCAGCCCTCCCCCATCCGCGCGCCCCACTGACACTCAAACCTTCTTTTCCCGGAAAGATTGGATTTGGACTGTCCTTGTGACAGGCCTGGCGATTCCCGGGCTTCCAGTTGACAAAGCGCTGCTAATTGTCACCACCGGATGGGTTTTGGGGGGACTCTGCACACGGCTTCCTTTCCAAGCAATCGTACAAAAGCAAAGTTTGATTTTGTTCTCAGCAAGGGGTCCCTGAATTTATGTTCGCTTCTCCATGCAAATGATATGCGGTGGGACCCTTCGCAATTACTTTTAAAATGCATCAGAGGCAGACACTCAACAGAGAGAGACCGCCCTTCTCTCTGCCTGGGTGAAAATTAAACTCTAAAGTACCGGGCTGAAATTTTCAAGTCAGGGGCGCGGGATTGGATCAAATCACATAAACTGCAAAAAAAGCCAGTCTAATGGTGCATAATTGGTTCTGTAATAGCATTACACCAGGATAATAGCCCGTTACGGCCCCCTGCACTATTAAGTGCTTCCCTGGCGGAAAGCCTTTATGATATTAAAGGGGGAATATAATGATATTTTGGTTATTAAATGCGTGTAATTAATTTATGCACCACTGAAAATAAAGTTGGTATTATGACCCACTCAAGATGCATCAGAAGATGCAAGTCAGACAACTGTTGATAAGTTCTGGTGTCTGTGCTCCGTCTAGACTGCTGATTTTATTTTGGGACGATGGCTTCTTGGACAGACTGAATAAATTGAATATTTTATAAACATTCTAGTGCTGCGTTCTGGAGTCTTGGCGAGGCAAGGGTCGGGTCCTTGCCGGCCCAGGATCCAGCCCGGATCTTAAAGACACAGCACGCTGGAAACAGAAGTCCTGGGGTGCCCGCTCGTGGACGTGGCCCTCGGCGACAGCGTGGAGCTTGAGAGTGCGGCGCTGGGGCCCCGGACCGCACGTGGACCCCGAAGACAACGCGGCGTCTCGGGCCGGGCAAGTCGGGGCCTGCGTCTCCGAGCTGCGGATCCTAGGCTCGGCACCCCCGGGCGCAGGCAGTCTGCTCTACAGTGAGTCTGGCGCGGCGGAAACGCCGTCTCGGTTCAGAGCGGAGAGATGACGCCGGGGCCCCTGCGTTCGCATGCCGGTCGGCCGACCTGTGAGGCGGACTCGGATCCGCGAGGCGGTGCTAGGCCGGCCGGGCAAGCCAACACCACATTCTGGGAGAGGGCTGGAGCTGGAAGCCTGCCCTGTGTCAGTCTCGGCACTGCAGCTGTCATTCCCTGTGTCCCTCAAAGGACCCCTGCTCTCTGCAGCCCTTCTCTTGCGCTGGAAGCCCCTTTGAGCTCCGGTTTCGGTAAGAAGCCTCTTGGGTCTCCCCCGCCCTGGAATGCAGCTCCTCGCTGCGCGTCCTGGGAAGCGGAGCAAAAAGGGGAAGGCGCGAGCTCAACCAAGACTCCCGGAACACATCGGCATTGGCGCGGTGACCCAGAGCCGGGCGTTGCAGGGGCCCCATAAAAAGAGAGGGTCTAAGCCTGGTTCTCAGCTCCTATCCCTGACATCGCCTGATCCAAGATCTTGTCAAGGCCCAGAGGTGCCCCGGGGACTGCGCAGGCACAGGTGTGTTCGGGTCTGCGAGCAGCGCACTGCCCCGGCGACGCGGTGGATCAGAACCCTGGACAGCGGTGCGCCCGCTCACCCACCCAGATTGAAAGCCGGAAAAGAAGCGGGTCCCCCTACCCTCCGCTGCTTGAGCTGCGGAGGCTGGACACTCAGGCGTTGGGAGACCGACCCCGTCCGTTCTGGCCCCAGTCTGTGAAGTTACTTGAGACGCGCGCAGCGCTAGGCGGGGAGTCCAACTCTTAGTCCGCAGTCCGCGCGCGGTCCCTCGAGTCAGCTCAGCCCGGAATCGTCCCACCGCCTGGAGCCGTCAGGCCCGGCCCCGCCCCATCCCCACCCCCACCCTCAGTCCGAGACGTAGGCCTGGCCGCCCTGGGCTGGACAAGGAGCCGCCGGGTCCAAGAACGGCCGCCGCGCAACGGGTTGCTCCAGGCACTGAGTTCCAGCGGCCTTCCATGCCCCCCGTCCCCTGCCGGAGCCACGGGGCCAAGAGTTCATCAAATTATCGGTGAACTGCAGAACGAAAGCTCAACAAACTATGAACAGCTCCACAAACCATATTATTGTCCCTCGTTGTCGCCTATATTCGGGATCCTGGAGAAGGTGACGGTTAGGTATTTACTACACCCCACACACACAAGCTCTAATAATGAAACGGTCATTTTTTCCTTAGTTCTTATGCTGTAAAATGTATTTTCCAATTAGCCAAATTTGTCGATCTGTCCCGCTTGGACACTCTGATAATTTACAATGTGAAAGTGTACTTTCTTTATCTAAAGACCAAGGTGACTGCTTTTAATTTTCTCCAACCTCTTTACACTTGATGTTCACCAGGCTCATAATGTTAATTGGCTTTATATACGGATCATCAGTTTAATGAAGAAATAAATCCTGTGTTGCTTTATGTTTTAACAGTGATTGCTTTAATGAGGAATGTGACGTGTTTCAAAATCTAAGCTGCAGGAGACCTTAAAGGGGCTTCTGTTAGGATGGAAATACTTATTTAAAGTTAAAACCACAGAGTCATATTTCAACAGATTCTTCTATTGCTCACCCTCCCTGCTCCTCCTGGATCACTTCTGGCCTCTGCAAGGAGACAACTGCAGTCGGTCGTGGAGACTCACATTTCCCATTTAATCTTTGGCCACTGCAGAAGCTGTCTTTTCTGTGAGAATTATTTTCTGGTCACCACATAGGGTGTATGACATTTCCTGCTCTCCTGCAGGGTAGGGAGAAGCCAGAGCTGAGCAGAAAGTTCAGCTTTCAATTTTACTCATGTTTAAAAAAAATAAAGTGGGACAAGCAATACACACAGCCCAGGACTCGTGGGCAGAAGCGCTGCAGACAGCTACCTGTGGTGCACATCCCTGCAGCTGGAATTCAAAGCTCTGTTCCTGAGGGCGCTCAGCTCCGGCCCAGGCCCGGTGGACAGCCACTGCCAACCCAGGCTCAGGACTCTAGCAGTCTGCTGGGGAAGCAGAGGACCGCTGCCCAGGTGGTGGGGACTTTACTTCTCGATATCAATTAGCAGCAGAGTAAATCTGCTTTCTCTAATGTGTCTTTGATTTTTCTAAATTTAAGCCAGTTCTATGAAGGAAAACTGTCATCACAAAAACACTGAGAGCAGCAATAAGATGCTGGAAATGGGAACAGCTAGGCAGTCAAGCCTTCAGTTGCTCAGTTGTTCAGATGAAGTATGTGTCATTAGAAATTGATTCCTGAAAAGAATCCTAAATCCTTAGAAAATATAGGGATGTGAAACTCAGGGTTGAGATCTCCACTGCCGTGCACAGAATTCTCTCCTTAGCACTGATGCTGCTTTAGGAAAATTGGGGAATCATTTGGATGGACAGCGGCGTACATATTTGAGCCCAAATACCTGAACATGTGTTGAACATGATATCTTAATAATTCTCAGAAGAGACTTTCCATCCTCTCTCTTAAAACTTCTTAGCACAAGCGATTTCTATAACATGATTTAAATCCATAATAATGGGGCAAAGTAGACAACATACTTCAATTAACAGGGAAAAGAAAAAAACACATTTGACTCTTAACTATGTGTTTTGGGAGGATTTGTATGATTTGTACTGTTGTTTTGATACTAATTTAAAACACAAGATTCTCAGCATAATCCCCACTGACCACACAGCCCTCTTGCACAGAGGAAGAATGTGAGTATGCTTGGTGTGAGTACTGCCTATCCGCAAATCTCCTGGCATAGAGCTTTAGAAGTTGCCAGAGTGTCAGTAAAGCTGGGTTTGTTAA
>PVKN010014257.1:0-19388 GCA_004027915.1 Capromys pilorides | reverse complement strand
CTAACTATATCCCTAGACCTTCCCTTCCTGACAGTTTCAGCTGAAAGGAGAGGGAGGTTGTGTTTCTATACACAAGGGCTTAAAAAGGGTTAACTCTGCAAATCTGTGCTGCTTTACAAGGCAGGATGCATGAATTAGCCTGATAAAAAAGGTAGAAAATTTAGGTTTAAACTATAAGAGAAGTTCAACAGTGAGCAAAAGGAGGAACAGAGAGGGGTAGGAGTTTCCAGGCATGAAGTGGTTTAGGTTGCAATTAGTAATGATAAAGTCTGGAAGATAGGATGAGCTCTACCTTGGGTGTGAAAGGCAATGGAGGATGTTCCATGAGTCAGGCATGAGGACTGATGCCTCTCTCGGGCTTCTGGAGTCACTGACTTTTGGAACACTCACAACCTAAGTAACGGTGTGGCCGGTTCTTGGCTCGGTTGCTCAGGGGGTCCAGGCTGTTGGTAAACAAGGAGTAAGGGATGCTATTTGTCTCAGTCCATTTTCTGTTGCTAATTACACGGCACTACGAAGTGGGCCAAATGCTGCATCAAGAGGCTTCTTTGGCTGATGGTTCCTGTGCAAGGTCAAGGGGTAGCATCTGAGGATGGCCTTCTGTTGCCAGAGTCCTGCGGTGTTCAGGGCATCACATGGTGAGAGACAGGAGAGCTTGAGAAACCCAGCTAAGCAGCTTTGTGGATGATCCATTAGCTATTATCCTGCGAAATCCACTCAGAGGGCAGAGCCCTAATCATCTCCTAAATGTCCCACCTGGTCTACCTCTTAATATCTTACAACAGAAAATAAATTTCAACACTTACTTTGAAGGGGACACACTGGGATCCAACCATAGCAGCAGTGACTAATGCTAGTGATAATGGCTAGCATTGATTGTCCACTTGCTCTGAGACACACATGACTAGTGTTTATTATTCTCAACAATATTATGAGATCATATTACTATCTCCATTTTACTTCTGAGAACACAGAAACTTGATGGATATAACCCAACAGGCCTAATATTCTTTGTCTGACTTTTCTTCTAATATTCCTGGGGTTGTTCAAAAGCTTCTGAAGTAAAACTCATCAATTGTATAGCAGAGGGTTTCCTGATAATCCCTGGATTGTTTTATTCCAAAGAAATGAAATGCCAGTGCTTGTAGTACTGGGAAGCACATTCCAATACTTGGAAGTATAGTATACTGTATAAAATTTAAGGACAGCTTTTTATTAGGAGAGCTATTACTTCCTTTTGAAAACAATAACCTGAATGAAAACTTCAAGCCTTAGATCAGTTCTATGGAAGACTCAACTTCTATGGAAGTCTAGAATAAGTAGACTTTTCTTTAGTATCTTGGAGAATGAGATTTTTTTAATCAAAAGATTCAGGTGGTATTTTAGAAAAAATTTTCGGGAGCAAACTGTACACCTGCTAAGGCTAGGGACTGCATTTTTACTCTTCTCATGACAGGTACTTAGCACCTGGAAGGCTTTATGAGCATTTGGTACAACTGAAGGCAACTTGAGGAAATGGGTAGGTAATTAGGTCAGGATCCTGGAGCCCTGGAGTGTGCCATTTTGCTTCGTGGGGTTCAGGTTCTTCATCTGTAAAATGGGCCCAAGTTGCAACTTAGTGAGACTTTGTTTCAGCATTTAAAGAATTTTTTTTCAAGAACTGGGGATTTAGCTCAGTGTGAAGGCCTTCAGTTGATTTCTCCATTCCAAGAAAAAAAAAAAAAGGGTGGTGGAGAGGCAGCTCTTAAAATCTTGTAGTCCATGATGCCAAGAGCCTACTCCAGGCCTCAGAAAATACTGGTTATTCTTGCCAATCTTCAAAGGAAAAAGTGATGCTTTTGTATCCCCCTGTTACTGCTCTCACTTCAAGAGCATCATGGCCTTCCTCTGCAGCTTTACCACTTGTTAATGAGGGCAAAGACAAAGAATTGGATGTTTTTAGGGTCACTTTTCCCTGACAAACCTGAAGGACAATGATCTCATCTGTTTTGTTCAGCAGTCTCTCCAGTGCTTAGCATATAGCCATTCAACAAAGATTTGTAAAGAAAGAATGAAGACTTGTGAAAGAATAGATGAATACAGAACAACCATGTTAGATTTCCATTACCATGACAAACACCTGTGATATGATAGACATAGGAAGAGGAAAAGTTTGCTTTGGCCCACAGTTTTGGAGGATTAGTCCTCTGGGGGGAGGGAGGAATCAAGGTATGTGGCAGAATAAAATTGCGCACCTCATAGTTAAGACATGAAAAAGACAGAGGAGGAGACTGAGGTCCCACCGTCCCCTCAAAAGACACATTCTCATGACTTGAGGACCTTCAATTAGGCTCTAAAAGTTTCCACCATCTCCCCAGAGCACCACATGGGGACTGTCTCAGTTACTGCTTTCTCATTGCTGGGACAAATGCCTGACACCCAAAATGAAGGAAGGAAAGGTGTATTTAGCTTATAGTTACTGGAGGCTTCAGTCTGTACTTGGGTGGCTCCAAGGCTGAGTGGCACAGGGCAGAGAGCAACAGTTCATGGTGGTGGAACAGCAACAGTAGCAACAGAGAGCGACAGCAACAGAGAGTGCCTCTCGGTCTCTCTTCTATTACATTCAGGCTCTCTGCCTCAGGCTATCTTCCTCAGGCCACACCCATAATCCCAGCAGGACTCAGACCCATAATCTCATCCATGGATCACCCATAATCCCAGTGGATCATGAGTTAATCTCAATTCTTGAAGTCCCCACCCCACGACTACATGAGACTTTGGGGGACAACTAGCTAAAACCATAACAGGGACTCAGCCTTTAAGACGTGGGCCTTTGGGAGCAATACAGATTCAGATGACAGCACGCATCTTTGAAAAGTCAAAAGGGAAGGTAGTCCTGATTATACAAAATCTACTCTTTTGCACAAGACATTCAAAGATCTTTAAATATTTGTTTAATTTAGAAAGCAAATTGGAAAATAGGGACTATAAACGGTCAATGAGAATGTGAAAACTAACTCATAATCAGAGACTTGCAAGTTAAAAAAATTAAAAATCATTTTTTCTTCATCAAATTATGGGGAAGAAGACAATAGCCAATGGGCAGAGAGATAGGTAAAGACCACAGAGGACAATTTGATATTTCTCTAAAATGAAATGCAAATACTATATGGTTCCTCTTCTGGGTATCCATCTGATTGAAATATTCACTTTTGTAATTTTTATTTAACTTCTGGTTAATTCTTCTTAGCCAGAAGTTAAATAAAATTATAGTTTATTAGTTACAGATTTTGCTAAGTACCAGGGAGAGGTACAGCTTGAAGAGGGGACCAGGGCTTTGCAGCTGTCACAGCCCCAGCCTTGTGTTGCTGGCAGTGGCTGCACTGAAAGTGTCCTACAGACTGGGTCAGAGATGTGTATTAAGTAAACTCATTGCACCGCTTCGTGTGTGTGTGTGTGTGTGTGTGTGTGTGTGTGTGTGTGTGTGTGTTGCGTGTTACAAGGGATTGAAATCAGGGCCTTCAATAGTTGCAACCCTTGCTAAACTTTTTATTTTGAGACACAGTCTCACCAAGTAAGTCGTTGGCTTCTGCTTGGAATCCTCCTGCTTTAGCCTCCTCAGTGCTGGAATTACAGGTGGGCATGCCTAGGCTCGGCTCAGCAGTCTAGCCCTGAAAATTAGGAACAGCCTAAATGCCCAGTAGTGGAGTGGCTTTGTTAGAATGTAGTAGTTGTGCTGAATTTTTAAAAAACATTTAATACCTCAACATGGCTAAATGTAAGTGTTCCCTCTCCTCAAGAGCTACTCTTTATCCTCACTCAGTATTCTACTATATTATTTACCACTTTTTAAATGAGGTTGTATTAACATAGAGATCATGGATTAAATTTATATTTTTTATAATTTTTTTTAAAGTAAATAAAGACACCTAGAAGCTTTTCCCCAATTAGGAGCTCTTAAAAAGGTTTTGAAGGAATCTTTTTTCCCAAATAGAAACACAGTACAGGTTCAATTAGAATCTACTATGAACAATTATAGCATTTTATTTGGTTTTTAAATAATTTTGTGATGGAAATTATCATTAATGTGATATGATTTTATTGTATTACTGAGCATTGAGGTAAAAATAATAAAAATTTTCATGAAAGGAGAAAAAAAAAGAACCAGAAATATGACACAAGCTGCCTTCCATATCAAGGGTTCTCCATCTGTGGATATAACCAACCACTGACTGAAAATATTTCAGAACCTCCATACTGTTGTCTAGAAGTACTTTGTAAATTTATATATGGTTGTGTCTGTACTGGACATGTATGAACTTTGTCTCTCATTCTTTACTCCCTAAAGATACAGTACAACAACCGTGTACATAGTGTTTACCTTTATTAGGTAATATAAGCAATCTAAATGGGATTAAATTTAGTTTATGGGAGGATGTATGTAGATTACATGAAAACACAACATCATTTTATAGAAGGGGCTTCAGCACCTGTGGAAGACACAAGGGGCTGGTTACATATTAGTTTGAGAAAATCTGTTTTCTGTGACTTGTTGCTATACCCAGAGGCTCTTAGACATAGGCTGAATTTAGAAAAAAAAAAATCATTGTCTTGTGAAATGTAAATCACCAAAGGCCATGGTTCTGGATGAGGCTCCTGCATAGGATTTAAAATGCCAGACTTTAAAACTGAAGTGGAGGGGCTAAGGAGATAGCTCAGTAGAATAAGTGCTTACCTGGCAAATGCAAGGCCCTGAGTTCAATCCCCAGTTCTACTAATAAATAAATAAATAAAATAAAAAATGAAGAGGAGCCACTCACACCAAAGTTGTACATCACCAAGCCACAACTAAATTATTATCTAGACTTCTAAGTCAGGAGCAATAAGTAGGTCCCCCAAAGGCATTTCAGTCAGCATGGCAATGAAGTCTCCTCACTAATTCTTAAAGTAGTGTTAGCCACTCAGTTATATTTCTATGGTTCCATTTCCCTGTCACCGCCTTATAAGGAAACTAGTTTTGAAGCATCCAATTTGCTCTTGTTCTTTCTTTAGACCCTCTCTATCTATACAGCCACCTTGTCTGCCCACCTCCTTGGAATCTATTTTACAAAATGAAGTATTGCTTCACTCGAGAATCGGAAATGAAGACAGTATCTTTGAATGTGTTATGATTTCATCCTTTGACTGTCCATTCCCTGAACACAGAGTGTTAGGAACTCTTAGCAAGAATTTGTTACAGAGTGTGTTTAGCTGGAACAATATCCAGGAGGGGTGACAAAAGCTAGACAGGGCACAGGGGAAGGTTGGCTTGGTCTCCAGTTAGAGAAGAGGCCTCATGGGTGGTATCAGCAGCCCTGGCCCTTTAGAATTGCTCCAGCAGGTGCCCCTTCTCTATCCAAGGTGTTAGTTGACACTGCCCCAGGGTGGGGGTATGACATTGACCAAGGACATCCTGGAGAGGGATCAAGCTGAGAACTAGGTGCCAGCAATTTGGCAACTGGAGCAACCAGAGGCCCAACTTGGGGGATGGGGGTCTGGACCATTCACCAAGGCTCCTTTGCTATCCATACATCGCTAGCTTACCTGGAAGGCGACAGCTGACCTGAAGGTACAGCAAGAGCATGACCTGCGCTGCACCAGCCTGCTACTACCCAGCACTTAATAAATGTCCACCAAGGAAATGAAGGAATAAATGTTTCCATCTAGACCCAGGTCCACAGAACCCTAAGGACCTGGGAAAGTGACTCAGCATGTGAGGGCTCTAATGCTGAATCTCTGAACAAGACAAAAACCTACCTAGTTGAATCTGGGCCTCAGATACTGGGCTTCACCCAGTTGGTTCCCATTTACCCTGGGGGCAGGGGGATTAGCACAAGATTTAGGGGCTGCAGGGCAGGGAAACCTAGGGCTTTGGATCATCCAGATTTTCAGGTTTTTCTTGCCTTCGTTGTATATTTGCCCTGTGCCTCAGCTCTCTTTCCCGAGGCTGTGGGGGAGGGAGAGGGACATAGAGCCTCAGCCGGTGCTGTGCTGCTGGAGCTTGCCTGGAGAGAACATTACAGCCAGAGCAGGGTGAGTCTAGGTGCGTGAGTGCACCTCACAAACACGTGCACAGAGTGGCTCCTAAGGCACCAACTAATTGTTATATATAAAGGGTTGAGGCTCTCGGAGTGTTCTAGGCCAGTGCTTCTCAAGTGCAATCACTTGGATCTTGCTAAATGCTGATTCTCTACTCAGATTTGAAACAAAGCCCTCGGTCGGTCGGTTTCCAGTAAGCTCCCACAGCATGCTTCCACCTTAGGTCCCCAAAGGCCACACTTCTGGCTGGAGGGTCAGAGAAAGATAAGCATGGCTGCTTCCATTCAAAATTGCACATCGCCTTCGCCCTGAGTCTCCAGTAACAGCCTGCAGTATACTGGGAGCTCCTCCAGCGCTCTCCCCAATGTCCTTCCTGTTTTACAGTAGGAGCCGAAGCCCTAGAAATTCAGTAACCAGGAGGGGCTGAGGAAGCCCCCTTCAGACCCAGGTTCGTGGGTGTCTAGGTCCTGTCCTCCACTGCAGAGGAGGGCGAAGCTTTGGCAGCTCTCTGCTGTGACTGTGTCTTAGCAGACTCAGCTGGGCCTAGACTCGCTGGGGAGACGCTGGCTGCCACGGGCAAGCAGCCCTCTGAAGGAACATTGCCGCTCACCAGGGCGCTCCGGGACCCTGGGCCGCCTGGGCCCAAACACCGCCTTCCCCGTCCTGTGACCCCAGCTCAGCTGCGTGCCCACTGCGCCCTGCGCCGCAGCGCCCGCGTTCCTGGAGCTCAGCTGAAAGATTGCTTAGCTCAGCCTTGAAACCCAACCTAAATTCACCCCCTGGGCCTGCAGACACCCGCGCCAGATGCTCTTTCCAGCCAGAGCTCGGGTAATGGGAGGTGACAGGCTGAGCGCAGGGACCTGGGGCGCAGGGCTGCGCGACTGACAGCTGAGCACAGGCTCCGGGAGGGCCTGGAGAGGGGAGGGGCGGAGCTGCGGCCGGCCCGGGGTCTTGAGGCCCTGAAATGCATGGGTGGGCTCAGACTTCACTGCATTCAGCTGTAGGGAGTTTCCCTGCTTGGATCGCTCCTAGGCTTTGGAAGAGGATTCCGCAGCAAAACTTGAGGAAGTTATGGGGAATTTCTGGAATCCTAAATAGGCTGGGGTCTTATTGGTAACAAGGAAACATTCCCATTTCCTACACATAATGTTTTCCAGTCAGCCTCTACCGCTTCCTCAGCTTATATGGCACTTTTCTTTTCTTTTTTAAAATTTTTTCTTCTTTTAATAAGAAATAACAATGGGACAGTTTCACAACATGTTAGTAGGACAACCACAATAATTAATACAATTCACATTGTTGTCATAGTAGTTGTTCCGAGTACAAGATGCAGACATCATAATTTTTCTAAACACTACTAGTACAAATATTTCTTCTCACTGAACTAAGAGAAAGTAGTTGTACACATAGTCCAATATTCCATAATAGTAGTGGGTTATCAGCAGGACTGGCAATGTCGGAAGCTGTTGACTTGAGCCTTTTACAGCTTAGCATACTAATCTGGCTTTGCTTTTTATGCCTCATGGTTAAACTTTTCTGTTGGGTGGTTAAGTCCAAGTTAAAGCAAGACCTATATAACAAAACATGTAACTTTTGTATCTGACAAGGTCAGTCAAATCCCCTCAGGATTTATCTTGAAACCATGTGCAGTGTTTTGTAGAACTTTTGTCAGTGTCAGCCATCTGGATGAGTCATGAGCATTGCTTGACCAGTTTGCTCTCTTTGAAAACCTGACAGAATGTTTTCTCTCCAGGTGATTCTCCTTAGACACACTATACATCATCTATCCCTTTCCTCTGTGGCCCTATAATCTCCTTGAACAGAAAATTTGGGACACCACTGAGTTATAGGCTGTAACAGTACAGGTTCTCTTATGTCCAGAGTCCTCACTGACCTTGAAGGTCTAGGGCCAAAATATTGGCTATCCTGTAGCCCTTCTTTTTCTCTAATTTTTTGGTCTGCAAACTTAGGTTCTTAACCCCCCAGAAGAGAAGTTTAGTGATACTGTTACTCTATAACATGGCACTTGAGCTTCATATCACTGTCTTTCTGAATATTAAATGCCATATGGCTCTTTTTCTGAGAAGTAGAAAAAGTACCTCTTTGGGGGCAAGGCTGCAAATAGGGTCAGCATAGACAAATAGGGATGGAGACGGCCAGGCACAGTGCTCTTGGCTTGGTAGGGGGAGCAAGACACAGCATTCAGCACCCATCTGCCCTCTGAGGTGGTTGGCTTGTGCAGTGAAGAGCAGGTACAGCCTACCAAGTGAGGGACCAGGGAATCTACGGATAGGAACCCTACCTGCTGCCGAGCAGAAACAACAGCCTTGGAATAAACTCCTCAAACACCAGTGCACAGAGGTGGAAGCCCTAGGAGGGGAACTGGAAAATACTTGCTGTCTCATCTAAGGTCCTGACTTCCCCAAAATGAAATGGACAGTGTGAACAGAGAAGAGATCCCTGCTCTCCCAGCGCCTGATGGCTCGTAGTAGCACACTTGGGAGAAGGCCGACTTTCTAGAGAGAAAGAATTTTGAGTGGAAGAGAGAAGCATTAACAGTGAGGGAACAGAACAGTAAGAGAAAGGCACTAGAGGCAAAGGAAAGCATGAGAATGTAACCCATAATCATTCACACAATTTCTGGGGAAGAGCAGAGGATTCACTGCTCTTTCAGGCAGCTCTTGAGAAGCAGGGAGACTCCTGCTATGTAGGCTTAGTTGAGTTATGTTTCTGGCGCAGGGTCACATTCCGAACTGACAGCATCGGGGCAAGTGACAGAAAGAAGCAGGCGGGGTGTGAGGCAGAATGGTGGGGACCAAGGCGAGCTGCAGGCTGAGGGCTCCATCCCAGGCTGCCTGGCAGGGCGATGTTGCTGGATAGTGCGCACTTTAAAAGCAACCAGAAACACAGATGTGGAGAAAAACTTCTTTATGAAAAGCACACTGATTTGTAAAACATTTTTGAGTTTTGGATGCCATACAAAATATGTCTCAAGCTGGGTGAGGCTTCTAATTTAAAAGACAGGAGAAAGTCAGGGGTAAGATCCATTTGCAAAGTAAGTAATGAAACAACTGTCATTGAAGAGCAAGACGGCAGGAAACTCCCACCCATGGGTTCTAGTCTGGACCTCTGGCCTCTGCCCCACTGCTCATACAAACTGTCTCTGTGGCTCCCCGGGAGAAATTTATACTCTCTCCCCTTTGATTATCCTTACAATGAAGGCATTAAGTCATGTACTTTTTGGAAAGTTGGAGGCCCCGTGATTGAAGGGACAGAAAGAAAACTTAAACGATGGAAAGCTAAGCCTGTTGTGTGTTTAAAATAATTGAACTCATTGTCATTTATTGTGTGTCTGCAAGGTATATTGAATTGATTATGGGAATTCTTGCTTACTCTGAAGAAGTAAACATAAACTTAAAGGGCCCTTGATTATTTTGCTTGCCCAGGAACAACGCTTTCAAAGGAGAGAGAATGCAGCGTCCTCCGCCACAGGGAGCCATGTTATGACGTTATCAGCAGGTGAGTTACGGAGCCTGTCAGCTATGATAAGCGTGCTGGCATGTTTCCTATTCATCCTGCCTCTGCTTCAAGACAGGAACCTAACTGATGTTTGTTCAATAAAATCCAGATATGTCACAGAATCTGGGGGAGGGGGCTGGTATCTTTTGTCAGCTTAGAGTCAAACCCTGGGGAAAATACGCTGCAGGCTGTTGCAGATGTTCTGAGATTAAATGATGTTTCTCTGAAAATGCATGAGGCATGGTCTACTGGTTTGCCTATTGGCAAAATACCCTTCACCCCAACCCGCTTCCTCCCCAGCCATTCAGTAAACAGACTGGCTTCTAGGCCTTTGGGCTTTTGCCTGAGCCCCAGGGCAGCTCTGCACTCTTGGAGGACATCGGGGTACAAGCCAATGATCCCAGAAAGTTGGGAGAGGGGCGAGATGGGGTTGAGTAGGAGACTGCTGAATAGCAGTAAAGAACGGGTGGGCAGGAGGCAACCCAAACAGAGCGCTGAGATTGAGTAATTCTGGGAGGCAGCTCTGTTTATGGAACATTTCATTCTTGATAGCTACTGTCACATTCTAGTCATTAGACTGCATTTACTCGTGGGTTGTAGAAATTACTTCCCATGGGAAATGAAAGCAATTCCTTTTTCAAAGGATGCTTTGTTTTCCAGGAGAAGAGAGGGAAGCATGTGACAGTATATCTACATTCCCCGCTGAGCCAATCTTCATTCAAGTTCACTACTTAGCAGGACCACAAACAGAGGTAGCCGAGAACTGATGAGACTGATGGTGGCGCTGCTTGGTGCTGGTGACACTTGCTAATACCAGCACCTTTCATATGCCAAGGCCTGAGCTGAACCTTTATACGTGTGTGTCAGTGAATCTCTACAGATGTCCTGGGTTGGCCCCATTTTACAGATGAGGAAGTAAGCACTATAGAAGCTGGGTATGTGAGCGCAAGGTAATGCAGCTAGAAGTCACACCATTTCTGATCACTTCTGAGCCCAATCTGAGAATGTACTGTATTTGGTGAGGAAGTCCTTTGCTGCTCATGATATGAAAGGTCTCCTACTACATACTGCAGAAGTAGGGAATGAATGAAACAAACTAGACACAAAGCAAATAGCAGTGTCTCTGAAATGAGCAAAATCCAGGAGAATTTCAGCCTTAACCTATGACATCTTTTAGCTAAGTTCTGATAGATTATCAGTGATGTGCCTGTGTCCGTCCAACAGCCTGGTCATCATGGGAGCCAGTCAGCATGGCATGGGATCCTAAGCACACTGTGTCTTTTCTTTGTCTTGCAACATCAGGCCTTCCCCAATGCTTGTAATGGCACCATACTGCTCAGACAAACTTCACTCCCAACCCAGCCCAGTACATCCTTTATCTCGCTGCCTCCTCTTCCAAGGGTTCTTGTATTCTTCAGCAGCCCTCCTGTGCCAAGCAATAAAGACTTTCTTTACCTCTCTCCTGCCTCTCATTCGTGCCAGAGAAAGGAGCCTTGCAATCAGCATGCACACAACAGCAAGCATCACGTGGACTATGCCACAGCACACCACACGCAGAATTTGGCCTTTCAATAAAAAGCTGCTCATGACTTGAAAGTTATGTTATTGTATTTTTTATTTAAGACAAAAGATATTAATATATGAAATACAAATACATTTTTCTCTACATAAACATAGTGAGAACTAAACTTAAACCTCAGAATTTAGGTTTAATTGGAGTGCTGGCACTTCAAAATAAATGACTGGAATTTCAAGTTGCACTTTGGGCCCTTGGTCTCTAAAAGATTCACCACTACTGGCTTAATGCATCTGGAAATGAAAGAGACCGCCCTGCTGTCTGAGCCTACGAGAGTGCCAGCTCCTGCTCCCTGCTCCGGGTCCCAGCCGGGTCTCACCCTTGTTCGTTAACATTTATATGAGCACCTGTCCCAGAAGAGCCACCACCACCTTAGGCTGCAGACGTGGCCTTGGCAGCATTCTTGCGTTCTCACGGAGGTTAGTTACAGTATGGCCAGATAACCGGCCTCCTTCCCTTCAGACCTAATACAATGCAGGGGCTCCCTAGCCCTCGCTGCATCCAGAATCAGCCCCGGCTCAATCCCACCTGTGTGGTAATGACCAGTGAAGTCTAGCTGTCCTTCTGCCCCATTTTCCAGGTTTTGGAGCTTCCAGACACATTCTCCTGACTGCAGTGACATAGTCGACAAGTGCTCAGTGAGCAACCAACCGTGCCCTGCGCACATCCCACAAAGAGCTCCTCTGTGTTCTCCTGAGGGTGAGGCAGCGGCTGCGGAAGGAGTTGTTTCGGAGCTATCGTGCTGGAAGGAGGGGGAATGTGAGTCTTGCTTCCAGGCTTTTCTGGTAGGAGGAGAGACCTTAGAGAAGAACAGAAGCAAGAGTGTTGGAAACTGGGTGGTGTGGCATACTCACCTTGGGTAGCTCCCCTGAGATGGGTTCTACCTTCAAGTGGCCAAGGATTTTGGTTCCTCTGGAGTGCCAGCAGCTGTCCCTATGGCAGGCCAAAGCAAGGGCCTCTTGGCCACATAATGGCTGCCATGTGTGCTCTGGAGCCTGCTCAGTTTGCTGGGACTTCTGAGGGCCATGTTGCTGCTGGCCAGCAGTCTCCCCTCAGGCTCAGCACAGGACACCTTTTCAACCCATAGATCCCAGCCCACCTCCTAAACTGGATTCTATTTTAGCCTTACATTTTAAAAAAAACTTTTTCTTATTTAAAAGCGCACAGAGTATGGCATATTATTTAGTAAAGTGTTCTTATGAGCCTTTGGGGACATCAAGGGAAGCCAGACTTGAGTTTGGGAATAGGAAATGGAAAGGCTGAATTGCCCTGCAAAATGATTTTCAGAAGGACTTTTCTATGCTTCTGAGAGTCCAGCAGAGAAAAGGTGCACAAGGCATGACTGATCCCAAGACAGATCCCTGAGCAAGCAGAGGTGAGCAAGGTATTCTCACGTGAAAGCCTGATATTTCGTTGTGTGCAGTACAGTGACACAAAGCCCTTCTGCCTCCCTGGAGTCACCAAAGTCTGACTTACTTAATATATGTGCACTACAGGTTGTTGGATTCAAAAATGAAGGAAAAGAATGAATTTCACAGCTGAAAGCAGTGGACAATGACAACCCCTGCAAGCAAATGAAGGGGCACGCAGGGTAGGGAGCTGCAGTATCCAGGAGAGCAAAATTCCAAGACTTAGCAGGACTCCTCTTGGCATAGGATGGTAGGAGTGGATGAGAGATAGCAGACTAGCAGCGGCCTTGGTGGGAGGTCCTTTTCATCATCCTATGACAGCAGAGGAAAGAGGAGAATAACTCACCTTACAGATGAGAAAACCCGAACTCAGACAGGCAACCACATTTGTCCAATGTTGTACAGTGGGTAAGTAGGACCGGAATGTGGACCCACCTTCCATTCCTAGCTGCAAAACTCAACATTATTTATCATCTAAATTAAAGGTGAGAACACCTGTTCTACCCCATTGGTGGCCTACTCTTTGCTGTGTCAGTCGGCTGTGAGCACCACCACTCGTGAGGCTTCCAGCAGAAGAGGGAAGGGTCATTTTGAGGCAGGAGACATTGTTAGAACAGAAAAGCAGGCAGAACACTGCAGGGTAAAAACTGGATGAGTGAGTAAAGGGGATGCTAGGTAGTGAGGTGAGTGGATAACCTGTCTCAACGAGACCAGAGCTAACTAAGCCCTAAAGGATCAGGGTCCTGGCAGACAGGTCCTGCCCTGTCCTGAGTTGGATGGAGATGGAGAGAAAACTTCACTTTCCACCATTTTTATTTCCCCTGCATAAATCCTACTGGATGTTTCCTAATATAGCAGAATCTCTTACCTAAAAACCTGCCTGGAGAATATCACCTTCCTTTCAGCCTGTGACCTTCCTCTATGGACTACTCTCCACCCTGAAGACCTGACATTTGAACTGTTTTGCTTAATGGTTTGCGGCCAATACTCACGTCCTGGGCTAGGCTCCTTGTGGATATTTGCTTGCTGGGTAATTGCCGGTTAACTCCCTAATGTTTTCACCATGTGACTTATGATGCTCACATGATACACAAGCACCGGCTGAGCCTGCGCCACCTGTCATCTGCAGGTGGCCTCCTGAGTGCATTTCTCCCAGCTACAAGCTCCTGGTGCTGTCTCCTGATGGCTTTGACCCTAGAGCTGTTCCTGAGGACTGCTGGCCCTGAGGCTATCACCTAATGACTTTGCTCCCTGAGGCTGTCCTCAATTGTGGCTGTCCCTGGGGCTGCTCCAAGAATTCTGGGTGATAACTGTGCTGGGGAGGATTAGACAATCAAGCCACAGAATTATAGGATAGAAAAGGCAGGAAGCTCTGAGTGGGAAGAGGACTCAGTGATGGGATGACGATGTATTTCTGTTTGCTGTAGACAGCCCCACTTGTCTATTGTTCCAGTATAATTATTACAAAATCCTTTTCAATCTCTCTGAGACAGTTTTTCTGCCTCAGTGTGGTTGATAAATTACATATGATCACCCTATTGTAGTGGTCATCTAAAGTGGTTTTAGCTCAACCTTGAAAATCTTTTCTTCACACAGATATTTTTGATGCCTGATGTGCAAAACAGAACAAAAAAAAAAAAAAAGATGTTTTGGAAAACGGGTTGGAAGATGCCAAAGCCCCCACCCCAATCTCACCTTTGGCCCCAACTACTGCTATGATGGCCTCTCCAGAAGCCAGTGGGAGTCTTAGAGCTCAACACATCACCTAGGATACCACTGTTTTGACAGATACAGAGTTAGGATAAAGGGACTAATAACCATCATACCTCTGAATTAGTATAGAAAAGCCTGAACTGCAACTCAGATATGCAAAACGCACAGCGAAATCCCCCTCATGCCAAAGCTCCTCCCAACTTGCCAAAAGGTTTTAAAGCTAAGTGGCTGAATGCCAAATACCGTGCAAGCTACACATATGTTGTAAATAATTTTTTCTTAGAATATGTATGTTATTTCTTCATGTGATTTGTTTCACTTACCATAATGACCTCTAGTTCCATCCATGTTACTGCAAATGACAGGATTTGATTTTTCTATGGCTAAATAGTATTCCATTATGTAAATCTAAAACATTTTTTTCACTGGTCCACAAAGATTACATGCGTTGCTTTTGTATTTTAGCTATGGTAATAGTGCTGTGATAGACACAGAAGTGCAAATATCTCTTTAGTGTTAGGGTTTTCATCTCATTTAAGGATGAAATTCCAGTAGTGGAATTGCTAGGGCATACATTCTTACTTGTGGGTGCCAACCAGTAGTTCAACTTTGCCGAGGAACAGAGTGGAACAGTGACTGGTAGAGACTGGAAAGGGAGGGGTAGGAGGGAAAGGTAGCAGGGAGTTGTTCAGAGGAGCACCAAAAGCAGAGGGGTGTCCTGCTTTGTCTTTAGCACAGTGGGGCAGCTGTTGATTAAAACAGCCTCTGACAGATTTCCAAAGAGCTAAAAGACAATGAAATTCTCAGCACATAAAAATGATTAATTGTTGAAGAGATGGAAATGCTTATTACTTTGATTTGATTCAAGTACATTGTATGTACTTATTGAATCACTCAAATATACCCCATAGAGATGTACAAACTTAAATAAATGAAAACAGTACCATGTACCTCAAAAGATACATATTCTGTGGAATTTGTGTGTAGTTCCCCTCATGGGAGAAAGCAGCAAATGGCATCAAGGTCTCAGTGGAGAAGCTCCAGCCCACAGAGCAGCTCTGTGCTGGGACTACATGGTGTGAACTGTGTTTTATTATTAAGGGAAATAGAGCTTAGGGACAAATGTCTTTTCTAGAGTTCATATCCTTGAAAATGTTTGGATGGTCTTTTGTTAATCTTCACAATTGGCCCTCAGAAAGCCAAACAGGAAGTAAAACTTGAGCCATCGTGTAGAATAAACACTTGTCCCTTGCAGGATCGCCTGGGTGAGCACAGAACACAGTGTCCTCCCTTTGTCTCAGGTCTTCACTTGGAATCTGATCCAAACTGAGCCAGGCCCTTTGTCAGTTCCCTCAACATTCGGCTGTCTCCTCTGCCCTCCTGGGACCCACCCAGGTAGTATCACCTTGACCCCTGGGTAGGAAAAGAAGGCACTAAAGGCAAATCAGACAGCCTTGCAGGCAGCCTTGGGTGGCCTAGGGCAGCAAGGTCAGGTGGAGGCAGCCTGCTTCTGGGTGGAGGCAGAGCTTTTGTTTGTTTTTCTGAAATGTTAACCTTGTTTCAATGGGATCCAAAACACTGACTGTTTCTCAGGGAAATAAGTATCTTTAACTGAGGCCCATACAACCCAATTTGTTCCCAATCAGAAAGCAATTGCCTGTCTTGCTGTGGTGAGGAAACCAGCTGACAAGTGGGGCCACCTTGGGCTTGCCCTCAGCCTCCTCACCAGCAGGTTTTCAGCATTTGCATAGCTGGGGTTCTCAGGAAACACCCAAGGCCATCTGTGCAGAAGGTCTGGGCATCTATGCAAAGTGTGTTCCCCTCAGAGAGCTGAGGGCTCAATATTAAAAACCATGTGGTAGAAACAAAGTCTCACTCTCACTGAGTCCTCGAGTGAAGCAAGCCCCATGAAACCCCCCTGCAGTGAAAATTATGCTCAACCCCATGACTGAGCTGAGGAAACAGGACTTGATAAACAGATAAAGGACAACCACAAGCACTCAGGAGGGGTCAGAAAGAAGACTCTGGTCCACAGTTCTGGTCCCAGCGGTGGCCCCTTTACAAACAATCCAACTGTACCAGGACACCAGAAACTTCCCTGTGGGCTCCAGTCTCCAAGGGCTCCTGTCAGAGTGCATATTTGGATTCAGAGGTGCTGGAGGCACACCAGAAACTGCATTTCCAAGAAGCTCCCGAGATGTGCCATTGTTGCTGTTGGTCAAAACCATTCTGGAAAGTTTCATACAATAAATATTTAGGCTTTGGAGGGCCATATGCAGCTTCTGTTGTGTATGTTATCTATTTACCTGCCTCTGTCTGTCTATAATCTATCTATCTATCTATCTGTCTATCTATCTATCTATCTATCTATCTATCTATCTATCTATCTATCTCTATTGTCATTTATCCATCCATCTTTCAGTCCTTTAGACTATCAAACCACTCTTAGCTGTTGGCTCTTAAACTGCCTTAGGATGAGGGAGTGGTTTGCTGTCCCTAGACATGGGGCACTGGAACCATTTCCCATCAGCATTTGGGCTTCAGTTCTTCCTTCCTGTTTCTCTTCAGTGAGATCTTATCTTTAGGACAGTAAGAATCCAGACAGGGGCAGGGTTTGGACTCCAGGCATGCTAAAATGCTCTGTAGGAAGCCTGGGGTGAGCAGGGGTGGGAAAGAAGAGGAATGGGAATCCCTTCACAATATGAGCTCTTTACTAGATAATAAAGGTCATTGTCCTACGTAATAAAGGTCATTATAACTCCTGCAGAGCTTGTTCAGAGACTCTTCTAACAGATGGAAGGTCTACTTCAGAGACTTTCAACTCAGAGGCTGAGATCCTGTGATCCTAACGTGCAAGGCTAATCTGATGTTGTCAGGAGATAATCTGCACAGGCAGGATCCCCCCCTCTTTGAGCTGATCAGCAACCTCATCTCAGAGCAGCTGCCTCATTATCTCTTGGTGCAGCCAGAGAAGGGCAGGCAGATAGCACTGCTCTGGGGTAAAGGGAAATAGCCCCAAGCTCAGAAGTAAGTGAGGGTCTTCTTCCGAAGGGCCTTTTGCACCCAAAGGGGAGCTCTGCTGTTTTACCGCATTTGTGGCTTGAGATTGGAGGGAAGTCATCTTCCAGGAATTCAATATATATATTCTGGCTTGTGTCTAAATATCCCTGACCTCATGAGGTCATAGGGGAGGCTTTACAGAGGTGGCTGCATCTACAACCATGTGACACTGAGATCGAGGGTGTGTGACTACTGCATCAACTCACTTATTGGCTTGGCATAGTTCTGGGAGTGGATAACAGAAAGGCCCACCCTGGGTATGGTACACAGAATAGAAGTACACAGGATATAAGGGAAGGCAAGAGGGCTGCTATTGCTGTTTATTGCTTGCTGCTTCACTCACTGATTTGCTGCTTGATACCTCGCTACTTTCTCTCTGCCTGCCATGGGCTGCGTTTCCTGCGTTGTATCCCACTGCCAACCTGCCTTCCTTGGAGCTACCAACTGTGAACTGAGGCCTCTACAAACTGCAAGCTACAATAAACCTTTCCTCCTAAACTTTGGGTGTCAGGTATTTTGCCTCACCAATGAGAAAAGTAACTAATACACTGTAGAAATAATTATACAGTGCTATCTTGGTTCAGGAACTTAATTCTGGTTGCAAATCAAATTGGATGAGAATTGCATCCTGCTTTGTGACCACAATGATGGAAAGAATTAAGTTTTTGGACTGAGGTCCTACTGGAGATGTAAATAAAGACTATGATATGTGTGTTTTCCAAGAATTAGTAATTAAAGAGACTTTCCAGTGTAAGAAAATAAAATAAAGACCCACACGCATACCCACCCACCTCCAGGTACGAATGGACTCCTTTGCCTGGGTGGACCATTAAGGCTTATAAGGCTCCTCTCTTTTTTTTAATCCTCCATCTCCTTTTCTTTCTTTGCTTTTTTTTTTTCTGTATGCAATCTTGTTATTGTTTCAAAGTGTGTCTTTCAATGTACATGAGCGCCTGAAAAAATTGCTTAATTGTATTGCATATAAAACTTATTCTACATTTTGCTTCTTTAACCTCCACCATGTTTTTAAGGTCTGGTCCCATAGCTGTATGCAGCAGAATGTATTTCTTATAGCTGATGCACAAAATCTACACCCAACAAAGGTTTCCCTTCTATTTTTGCCAAGATGTTCATGAAGGTAGGCTCTAACTTCTAACCATTGTATGAAGCACTTTGATGAAAATAGACAGTTCTTTTAGAGACATGTTCTTTTAGAGACACAGGTAGGCATTCTGGTGATACTTATCCAACAGAGTGGTGCTGGGCTGTAGGAGACTGGTACATTTAGACTCAATCTTCCCACATGACACCTCAGAAGACCTTCACCAGTACACACGCCTCCAGAGTGAACCAGAGTTCCTAGTGCATCTTCCTTACATTTGACATCAATCATCTTCTAATTATTCTAGTCCAGTAGGGCTACAGTGACCATTGATTGGTTTAGTTTATCTTTCTTTGATTACTGAGTTGAAGCTTTTGTTTTTACTTCATTTTATGTATTTGGTGCAGGGTCTCACTACACAGCTCAGTTGCATAGTGATCCTCCTGTTTTGAGCCTCCGCTGCACTGGGATTACAGGTGTGCACCACCACACCAGACTCAGTTGCTGGCTCAGTGTGCCCCAGGGGCAGGCCAGTGCAACATGCAGGATGAGGGATTGAAGAGTTGAAGCATTTTTGTCTATGTTATTTAGATTTTTTTTTTCTGGCTAGCTGCCTATTTCTATCCTATGTTATTGCTGAGTTTTGTTTTGATCCTTTAAAAATTTTCAATTTTCAGGAGTTTCTTGAATATGCTAAAATATAGCTTTTGGTCCTTGGTAAGTTTTAGTCATTACCAATATCTTCTAGTCTGTCTGTACAATATTTGTGATGTCTTTTATTAAACTGAATCCATATATACATATATATATATATATATATATATATATATATCAGTTTTAAACTTTTTTTTGCTAATTTGTATCAGAAGTTCATATGCAATTATATGTCACAAAATAGTTCTCCATATTTTGTGTTATTTGTGACTTGATATGTCACATTTAGGGCATCTTA
>PVKN010014256.1:0-19322 GCA_004027915.1 Capromys pilorides | reverse complement strand
GAGAGAGAGAGAGAGAGAGAATGAGAATAAATATATGGGCATTACCTGACAGAGTAGTTGCAAGGATTTGTGCTGGTTGAAACTATGCAGTGGTCTTCTTTTGTGCCCAGCAGATGAGACTAAATTCTGAGAGACAGGGTTAGTCAATGGACCTGTACTTAGTTGCCTCTGAGTATCTGAGTGTGTGTGAGGAAACTTTGTACCTGAACAGGTGCCTTTTCTCCAGCTTCTTTGCACCCTTTCTCTGGTTTCTTTCCTGATGCCCCTCTGGCTGATTGACAAGACCACTGGGCTCATGGCAACACTTTTATAAAAAGAAGCTAGCTCTGCTCTAAAACAATAGAGGCAGTCACCATTTTTCATGGCTATGTTTTCCTATTCATTCGATATTAGACATAGGCATTACTTAGTTTATGATCAGAATCCACTTCATAATCTGTGATCCCTTTAATGATTGCTCTTCAAAGCCTGAAGTTTCTAAAGCTGGGGCTTACTTATGATAGTGTTTTTAAAGAAAATTATTAAATTCAGATGTAACATTCATAAATATTACTAATCTTAAGCATCTGGCTCAATAAATTTAAGTAATAAAATATTTATTGAGCCACAAAGTAATGTAAATTTATTGCAACATAGACTTTTCTGCCTTTGGCTGCCTTTTGTGCTGAGGACCAAACCCAGGGGTTGTGAGTGCTAGGCAGGTGCTCCACCACTGAGCTGAGTGCCAGCCCTATGCACTACGGTGCTTCTTAACCTTTTCATCTCAGACTACAGGCTGCCTGGGCACCCAGTCGTAAGAAGCTTGAATGTGAGGGATTCAGAACTCACAGACTTACGTTTAATTTCATAAAATCTAATGTGTGAGTTTTATGGGCTCTCTAAATGTTTGGGGACCAGCCACAATCTGGGTTCCAATTGCAGTGCTGCCCATGCTGACACCTTCTTCAGTCCCTTGCTCACCAGTGAGGATAGCCCAGGTCACCAGTTTCCTGGTGACATAAAGGTGTCACCTTTAGCAAGCATAAGAGGTGCTCTAGTAATCATCAAGTAATATGGGGAATATTTAAACATTTACAAATTTACTGTTAATGTCATGTTGGCATTAATCTCTGATAGAGTATTCCACCTCATTTCTAGCACATGCACCCCATCACTCTTGCACCTTTCTGAAACAGTTCTGGCAGTCTTCTTTCATGAATGTCTTAGTTGCCTTAATGTCCTGCATTACCTCTAAGTGTTTACCTGTCGTGGATATTTTAGCTTTAGGAAGAGCCGGAAGTTGCACAGTGCCAGATCCATTGAACAATGTAGATAAGAAGGTATGTGGCATATTTCTATTTGGCATAAACTGTTGTAAATGTTTGATCTATGAGGAACTACCATAAACTCTGGTGAATGTTTAAATTAAATAAATTTTATAGTAAAAAGATGTGTTGCCGTTAATCCCCTTCAAAATTCAATATATTCTTTCTCACTTTGAACCTCTTTAACCTGTTGTTCCTGACAGTGTGTCTTCTACTGTAATAAGTTTTACATTTGATCATTTATAGTTCTGAATCATTCACTGTCTTTTAATCACTCCTTGTAAGTAGATGTGATAGGCAGTTTTGGCTGGCAATCTGTTTGGTTGAGAGGAACTTAGGCAATTAATAAAACGCCTCTGGGTGTTGCTGGGTAGGTTGTGGAGGCATGGTTTGTGCGCTGTCTCTTATCACTGGTGCCACCTTCTCTGGCTTTTCCTTTTCTCTTTGCTTCCTCTCTGCTGTGAGGCAAACAGTTGCCCTACCATATCTGTCCTTCGTGATGTTCTGCCTCCCTTCTGACCCATAGCAGTGGACTGGAGCCATGGGCCAGGAAAACCCTTTCCTCCTGTAAGCTGTGCATGTCAGGCATGTAGCCCCCACAGTGGGAAAGCTTACTGATGTAGCAGAAAAATCCTTTCCTTAAAAAAATAAATAAAGCGAAAAACCTTCCAATTCATCTTCCTGCTGCTTTTAGTGTTCCTTTTTTTTTTTTTTTTGGTACAAGCAAAGCCTCAAGAAGCACATCTTAGTGATTTCCACTTTCCCACCCACCTCTTACCCACTGCCTAATTCTGGGCTTTGGCCCGTTCCTCCAGGGACGTGGCTCCAGCCAAATGCTGCATCCTGCTGAAGGAGGTGAAGCATCTCAAGTCCTTGTCAGACTAGACTGCGTGGTGGTACTTGCTGTAGCTCTGTCCTGAAATACCTCTTCTTTGCTTTTCCAATGTAGCACTTCTGGTTTTTCTCCTTTCTTGCTTTTGCAAGCTGGCTGTTGATTGTAGGAATTCATCATGATTCAGTCCAAGGCCTCTGTGTCTCACAAACTTTGGATTTTCTTCGTAGAAAATGGGTTGTTTGCAGTCCTATTGGCTTAAGTGACCATTTCTTACAACAATTTGTAACAAAAAAAATACATACTGCCCTGTCTGTAACATAAAGGGAAATAATTTATATTTTATAAGTATTCTAATATGTATGTGCTTGAGTGTATAGAGTGCATAGGAAACAATGGTTAGCCATCCATTGGGCGGGGTCACTGAAGGAGAATGCCTGGGCTCTTTCCATAGCGCCCTCACTATGGGCGGGTGCAGGAAGGCGGGACTGGCTCTCACCACACACACTGATGGGATTTTTTGAACTGGTGGGTAACTCAGGGACAGGCCACTTCTTCCTTAATCTGGATAATTCTTACATTCCTGGAATATTCTTAACATTCTTAGAAAATTCCTATAAATTAAAACTATACAAGAAACATAAGCTTTGATGTTTATATGTTAGATGAGATGAGATTCTCTCTCAGATAAAAACAGTTTTAAAACTTTTGTGCCATGGAGAGCACGGAGCATTCCTTCTCACAATGGCGCTATGCTTGGCGAGGTGCCAGCATTCATGATTCCACCCACTGAATGGCAGTAACACTCCCCCATCACCATGAAACACCTGCCCTCTCTCCCCAGCTATAACAAATTCTAGACGGCCCATCCAGAGGTCTTTCCCTTCTGGAGAAGACCGCTAGGGGTCTGCTGTGGCTTTAATGTGTCCCTCAAAGTTTGTGTCCTGGCAGTAGCTAAACTCTGGAAATAGCATACATGTCCATCAACAGACAAATAAAGAAAATATGGTCTAGGGGCTAGCGGGATGACTGAACAGTCTAAAGTGCCTGTTTAGGCAAGCTTTGCCAACCGTAGGGATCATGGCACCACATGCTGCGCCAGCCCCACCCCCAGGGCAGGCTGAGCCTATATATAGAAAATATGAAATATATATGTATGGTCTGTTCACAAATGGAGTATTATTTGGCTATAAATAATAAGGGTGAAATCATGTTATTTGCAGGAAAATAAATGGAACTTGAGACCATAATGTTAAGAGAAATGTTAGCCACAGAAAGTTAATATAGTATAGTTTTCTCACATATGAAAAAAATAAAATATAAATAAATAAAAACATAAAATACGAGAGACATGGCAGGAAACAGAAAGGTAGCCTTTTTGGAAATGGGAAATGGGAGTGGGGGAGAAGGAAGTGTAGGGAGGAGGGGTAGAGGGGGGGAACTAATCCCTGTGCCTTAGGTATATGCGTAGATGCATGTTCTGCAGTGGTTATGGCCATTATGTGTTGCAAACACGCACTCATTTTTAATTAAATTTGTGTTGGAAACTCAGTCCCTGTGCAGCAGTGTTGAGAGGTCGTGTCTCAGTTACTCTTATCTTGTAGCTGGGACAAATACCTGACACACAAAATAAAGAAAGGAAAAATTTATTTAGCTCACAGTAACTGGAGGTTTCAGTCCATACTCAGCTAGTACAGCCTAGTACGTGGCGGAGGGCAGCCATTCATGGCAGCGGAAGACAGTAAAACAGCAAGAGCACATGGGAGGAGTAACAGCAACAATGGCTGCAGAGAGCAAGTCTGTCTTTCCGTCTCCTTTATGTTCCATTCAGGCTGTCCACCCCAGGCTGGGAATAGCACTCATAACCATAATCCCAGAAGTACTCAGACCCATAATCCCAGCCTTGGATCATGAATTAAAAATTGTAGAACTGCACCTCAATGACTGCATGAGATTTTGGGAGGGACAAACATGCACAAACCATAGCAAGTGGGACCTCCCAAGAAGTGGTCAGGTGCCAAAGCGTCTGTTCTCAGGAGTGGATGGATTGATGTCTCTATCACAGAAATGGGCTAGTTACCTTGGGAGTAGATGTTATAAAATGAACTCAGCCCTTTCTCGTTTCTCATGGAATGGACTGAGAATGTTCTCCAGGCTTGGGGGTGCTGACTAGGGGGTCCCCATGACCTTAAGCTGTGGCTGCATGCAGATCACATTGCCTTACTCCTTCAATCCTCTCCCCTGAGCACTGCGTCTGAGTCACTACTGTGGGCCTGGCACGCGCTGGGAAGGTGGGCATCACCAGTGTCCTCCTGTGGTTTCGAGTCAGGAAACTGAGGAATCATCCCTGAGGCCTCATCCTCTCCTCCATGTGTGATTTCTCATCAGTGTAACAGACCTTTGCTTCTCTGGTGTTTCCTAAATACTGAGGATGCTTTCAAATTGTCTTCACCTCTCTTCACTTCTGAGTTCTCCTTGAACCCCTGGACTCTGGCGCTGTGGCCTCCTTCTGGACGTCCTGCTCCAGCTGCCCCTTCCTCCTGCTTGGTCTTGCTCCTTCTTTTGGTGGTGCTGATTTTCTTTTGGTTCCTTGTAATTACCATGCTCCTTCCCACCACAGACCTCCTTACATTACAGCACCTGCCCCTTGTCCCTCTGGGAAGTTCCTTCCCCCTGTTCTGCCATCCCATGCATCCTTTAGTCCTAGCCTATGTCACTCCTCCCTGAAGTCTTTTTCCATTTTCCTGGCAGGCTCCACAGCTGGTCTGCATTGTGTAGCACTTCTGAGTTCTGCTGGTGCACCTACTTGTTGTGGGATTATTTTACCAATGTCTCGCTTTTCTCCAGCACTGCAAGCTCCACGACTGTAGGGATTTTTCCAGGTTGGCTGACTGGTATATTCTGTAGTTTGTGTCCCCACTCCTTCTACTTAGGAACTGGCTCTAGAATCTTGTGGAGTTACATCCTTAGCTCTTTTATTTTGGCATTGGATCTGGCTAACTTGCCCAGGCTGACCTTAAACTTGTGATTCTCCTGGCTAAGGCTCCAAATCAGCTAGGACTACAGGTATGTACCACCACGCCCAGTTTCAGTACTGTATTTCTAAAAATGAGCACAGTGCCTGGCAGGTAGAAGGTCATCAATAAACTCAGTTTGCTGATACCAGGAATGAGATTTTTGTGGTAAAAGCAATGACCTGACAGCAAGGGGCAGCAGAGAGCTGTGAGCTTGGTGGCTTCTGCCTCTGAGGTTAGTAAATCAAGCTTGTCAGACTGGTTAGTGGAACAGAAGGAGTAGAATAGCCCGGTAAGGTCAGTATTTTCCACATTAGAAAGACGAGGCTGAATTAAGGTAATATATTTCAAATCATAGGTGACTACACTAAATTTTTAACCCTAGTAACCTTGGTTCAAAAGCTCATATTCTTATATTCTTTCGTGATTTTTATAAAAAAAAAATTGGCACTGGTTGCTTTTGACTTACTGTGTCTGTAGATAAGCATACTCTTTTCAATGTGTATAAAATAGTATGTGTTTCCTTGTGCCTGAAGACAAATATACCCTTTTCAGTTGTGTGTCACTTGGTAGGTTCTGAATTAGGCTGGAGGTGCTGGGAGTAGACAGCTCAGGGGTGAGTATTTCCTTAGCACACTTGATAGGCTGGAGGCTCTGGTTTGGGTGCTCAGCACTAGAAATAAATACCAGAATTTGTTATCCTTGTTCCTATATTCGTTGGTTTTTGAGACACTGAACCATGAATAAGATGCTGCCTTTTAAGCTGACCGTTTGTCCTCACTAATTGCCAGCCATGACTCATACTGCTAAATGCCCACATTCTCTGGGGCACGCCTCTGAGGTCCAAAGTCATGAGTGCTGTGCTGTTGATGTTTTTCCTGGCCCAGTGTGAACCACATGGGTGCAAAGGTAGGGGTTAGGATCTTTGCTCACAGAGCAAGAGCCAGCATTAGAAGGACTTGAGAACTGGTTACAGAGTTTCTGGCCTTGCATACAGCTATCGGGAAGCAAGGTTTTTTGTGAGATCTTGCAAGGAAAGAGGTAGGGGTAGGATGCATGCTCCTGCTTACTGCAGCACTGACTGTCCTCGTCCTTTCTTGCAATTAGTCACGCTAGTGTGTGGGGGGTCGGCAGCCTGGGTCAGGGAGCGGCAGCTGAGAGACAGAGAAATGAAGTCAGTGGCAGCCAGGTGCTCACTGCCACCTCCTAGCAAAAGAAAATGACGTGGAATGGACTGCTGAACATCTTGGGAGGGGCAACTGTGGCTTTATCATGTACTAAATAAAGGAAATGCATTCCTCATTGCAAAAAGCAAAGAGTGTGGTGAGGAACAACTGTCTGTTACTGTTCTTTTGTGCTTTTTCCCTGGGAGACAGTGCGAGGCGTTGAGGTGGACCTGTTCTCATTTACTTCACATCCTCCAGGATGACTTAGGTGATGTCAGCATGTGTCTCTGTCTTTATTCATTCAGTACTTTGGTTAGTGCACCTGTGAGTGAAAACATTGTCATTGTCCTATTCAAGGGACACATCATATTGCCCACAGATCACCAAAAGACACCTGCAAGCCAGTGTGCCTTGTCCACTGAGTTTTCCTGTGGCAGGTGACCAGCCAGCACTGTACTTGAGGTGGGAAGCTGCCACTCTCAAGGAGCTGAGGACCCAAAGTCCTTGTCCTCAGCTGAAGACAACGGGTGTTTGGAGCTTGGAACACACGTCACTGTTATGTAATCACTAATTAGGTCCCAGGACACTCATCCGAGCATCTGAGTCCATCATTAAGCCATACTGTGAAACTGATGGTTCCAGCATGGGTCCTGGGTCCAGGAAATAGGAGGCTGGCCACACAGGGATAGCAGGTAAGCCAGAAGGAGGCTAGGGCCAGGTGTGGTGGAGCACACCTGTAATCCCAGGGAGGCAGGAGGAGCTGTGAGCTAGAGGCCAGCTGGGGCTGCACATGAGTTCAAGGTCAGCCAGAACTGTGTAGTGAGAGACCTTATCTCAAAAAGCGCCCCCACTCCATATAACAAGAGATGGAGGTAGAACGTGGGATTTGAAGATTTGAGTAAATACCCAGTGTCTGAAGGCTTAAATGGCACATGGCTTGTCTTACATGAGAAAGCCAAAGTGAAAAAGAGCAAAAGAAAAGCAGCAGGGTGCACAAGAAGGATCTTTTTCAAAGGAGATCCAGAGATGGAAGGACGGGAGGGATAGGGATGAACAAAATGAATGTGGGTGTGTAAAGTACACGTACCTACTGCAGACAAGGAATGTAAGTGTTATGTGCCAAATACAGGCACTAACAAACTCAAATAAAATATTAAAAATTTGTAGTGTACGAAATTTAAGATGGTTTCCCTGAGGGGGCACTAGAGGGCGCTGTGTGTAGTGAAACCTCACAATGGAGCGGACTGCAGAGTCTTGCCATTTCTGAGGATGTTTTTAAAATGCTCACCTGTAGTCTTTTAGTTCTTTTATTTCAATAGATAAGAGAACAAAAACTGTTGGAGTTGTTAGCATCATAGCAAAAATACGTTAGGAAGACAAAGAATTGAATTAAATTTAGTTTTTCCTGAAGTAATACTTGATAAAAAAATCAAATACTTAAAAAAAAAATCAGGTTGTTTTTCTTTTATTTTTTTACTGTACTTAGTACAGGGTCTACAGGGTGTTCAGGGTCTCACTACATAGATTGCACTCACCTTCTTTTGTTTTTAGCCTCCCAAGTGTCACTACACACAGTCTCAAGCTCAGTCTCAGGGTGCCCTGGGGATGGGGCTGGCATGGCAGGCCAGGGATTGAGCCCCAGCCAATGCACTCTGCCTCAGCAGGTGCTAGTAGTTTATTTTCTTCTGGAATTCACTTTCATATTTCTAAATGTGTCTGCATTTTTATTTCTTTTCTTGTTGTTGTTTGTTTGTTTTCTCAAGACAGGGTCTTGCTGTGTAGTTCAGCCTGCCTTGAACTTGCAGCAGTCTTCTGCCTTAGATTCTCCAGTGAGTATTGGGATTATAGGTGTGTGGCACATGCCTGCCCATAGTGTCACTTCTTAAGGCAAGTAGTTTATTTTTAATGAATTTCCTCAGACACATGTATTTCTGCAGCCCTCCATTCTCATATAGACATATTTATTGCATCAGAAATCATTGATGACAATATAAGTTGTTACAACCTCAACTTTTCATCATGGCAGTTTTCACTGGCAAGCAAGGACAGATGGAATGAGGAATGTCATTACATTCTTCACCCAGTTTCAACAACTATTGATTCCCTCTTGTTTATGCTTGATTATTCCTGAATATATCCTCCTCTTCTTCCCATGGCTTTAAATAAATGTTTAAAGTGTAACCATTTAAATGTTTTCTAACCATCTTATTTCACCAGTGTCATTTACATTATCATTGCTATGAAAATATTCCTTGACATACACTAATTGCATTTCTATTTTTATATATTTTATATATTTTATCTGTAGTAATCACTTTTTAATTGGTGAGATTTTCATTAATTACTTTTTGGTTTTAATGTTCTATCAGATATATCACATTATAAATATATTTTAGATAGAGCATTGCAGTTAATCATCTAATGTGGCCACCTACCAGTTTTATTTAACCCAAGAGAACATTTATATTGCAGAACTCCTTTATAAAGTCCTCCCCATTTGGCCTCTGGCCATGATGAGTATTCCTGAACATTCTAAGCCTGGAGCTTGACTGTCCTGTGGAATGTTGGTCTTGTGTGCTTTCTATTCTGTGATGGATTTCGTAGAGCCTCAGCCCCCCAAACTGTTTGGATTTGCTCACCTTGAGTGGCAGTGGCCAGCTTCTCATCATTTCCTCAGAGGGGTGGAAGGGAGGTCTGGAATCAAACACTATTTTGCTTAGAACTTCAAAGGCTTGCTCCATTGTCTTTTTGAGATGTGATGTGATTTTGATTCCTTTTTATTTGTAAGTGAACTTTGCATTAGGAAGTCACTGGTGCCACTTTATGTAGTTAAAGTACATTTGGTTGCTGATGTGGGGTGGACATACTGTCTTTGAAGGAAAGACAACATATATACTGACTAAAGCACACTGGTATCTAGAATTGAGTTCATCTTTATTTCAGGTTATTACTTTTTTGTACGTGGTAATATTCTGCTTCCCATTCCTTTATAAATAACCAGGTTCCTAAAAGTTTATGCTGACCTGATGTCATATAGTTTTTTATGTTTTTAGTTTTGGTTTTTTGAGACAGGGTCTCGATATGTAGTTCAGACTGGCCTTGAACTCACTATGTAACTGAGGCTAGCCTTGAACTCACGGCTAAGTCCCTGGACAAGTGCTGGGATTATAGGCATATGGACTTTGGCTGATGTTAGAACTTAGCTCTAAAATGTCCCATGAAGCCTCTTGTGTTTTGGAACTGAACCTATCACAGAGGCCTTAGAGCTGACTGTTTGTTAGGAGGTGGGACCTGGTAGGAAAAGGTGGGTTGTGTGGCTTGGAAGGATTCATCTCCCTTCCTGTCTGCTGTGAGGTGAGTGTATTGGTCAGGGTTTTACCTAGAGGAACAGATATAATATAAGGAATGAAAATTAACACAAAATATACAATGTATAAGGAATTACAAGATTGACTTACAACAGTCAGCCACAGAGTCAGAGGAGGAAGCGCGCAGAGGTTGCTGCACACCCCAGACTGAAGAATTCAGCCCCAAGGTCTGAAGCTCACTGCAGTGCCCTGTGCAAGTCTCTGTCAGCTAATGAGTCTGCGATGGAAGACTGAAGAGTCTGCAATGGTTGCTGAAGAGTCTGATGGAAGGCAAAGGATCCAAGCTGGAGGCCGAAGAGTCTGCACTGCAAACCAGATGATGAAGTTCAAGCTGAATGCAAAGACTGAAGTTCTTCCAACGAAGTAGAACATGGACTCCTTCCTCAGCCCCTTTATATGGTCTCTCTGGGCTGAGTTACTCTGGGGTGGGCCCATTGTGCCCTAGATGGAATCAATCGCACCCCAGGATGGGCTCTGGTCCTGCTTTAGGGGGGAACCAATTGTACTCCAGGGCCGGGCCCCCACCTTCCAGGACCTGGGAGTCATCCAGCCAAGTTGACATAATGTATCAACCATTATAATCCACCCCTTGTCAACTTGGCATATTTTAAACTGTATACAGAGGTATGCATATGCATATAATTATGCCTGACATTGTTAAAACTGTCCTGCATACAAACAGAAATGCGTAATACTCTTACCCAAATAGAAGGTAAGTTTTCTTTGCTTATGCTTTAACATAAACACAAGTTTGGTGATCCTAAAATCTTGTACTAAATCTACCCATATTATATTATAATGAAACCATATATGGGGTGAAGTAGTAGTTATAATCCCCTTTTCTGTAGCTGATCACAGGATTGTACCTGGTATTTAGAGCTACCTCCTTCTACTACCAATTCTGTATTCCCTTTGGCCCTCAGCAAACACCTCTACAGCTCTTGGTTCTTTCCCTGGCAGAGTGACCCATACCTTCATTCCTGAAGGCTGTGGACGATTTATTATCATGCCTGTGTTAGACTATTATAATTTCCCATTGACTTTAATAATAGGGCATGGCAATACTAAGAGGTGCCCCAAGGGATCTCCTGCATGCCATATATATTCTTCCTTTTTCCATCATGGAGTAATAATACAATTTCCCCTTGATAGTCTGGGTCAATCACTCATGACAACATTGTGACTCCCTTTTTAGCTTGTTTCCTCAGAGGCATGAGGAGACCAAAGTGACTGAGCTGGGGGGATCTTAGCTTCCAGTTCAGTGGTATCATTACTGTGCTTCCTGGTACAAGCCTTCCGCCCTCTGGGACTATGACTTCTAGTCCAGCAGAAATAAGGTTGTGGGGCCAGGAAGCAAGAATTTTGCTAGTAGATTGCTAGGGGTAATGGTGAGTGGTACCATTCTTACTTCAACCTCTTGATTCCTGGACCCATGAATCCTGGCTATGGGAGACACAGTACCATACAGAGGGTGCTGATTCAAAGCTTATACAACTCTTTGAAGTACCTTACCCCAACCCTGCAAACTGTTGCCCCTAACTGGCACTGTAACTGCATCTTCAAAAGACCATTCCACCTTTCTATCAATCCAGCTGCTTCTGGATGGTAAGGAACATAGTAAGACCAATGAATTCCATGAGCATGAGCCCACTGCTTCTCTTCTTTGGCTGAAAAATGTGTTCCTTGGTCAGAAGCAATGCTGTGTGGAATACCATGGCAGTGGATAAGTCATTCTGTAGTTTTGGCAGAAGTGTTATGTGCAGCAAAGGCACAGCCATATTCAGAATATGTGTCTATGCCAGTGAGGACAAAACACAGTCCCTTCTATGATGGAAGTGGTCCAGTATAATCAACCTGCCACCATATTGTAGGCTGATCACCCTGGGGAATCATGCCATATTGGGGACTCAGTGTTGGCCTCTGTAGCT
Organism: Capromys pilorides; assembly: GCA_004027915.1. Taxonomy (NCBI): domain Eukaryota; kingdom Metazoa; phylum Chordata; class Mammalia; order Rodentia; family Capromyidae; genus Capromys; species Capromys pilorides. The sequence continues at coordinate 7,710 of PVKN010014256.1, read as the reverse complement.
GGCATATTGGGCATTTTCAATAGCAGCTGTAGCCAGATCAGCCTTGGTGAGTGGGAGTCCATGTTGCTGAGTCCATGCATAACCTCCATCCCTGCCACCATGGCCACTCTGTTCATGGGCCCCCTTGACAATGACAGGGATGGCTAAAGAAGTAGTTTGGCCACTATCTACAGAAGGAATCATCTTATCCACTTGATTATTAAAGTCCTCTTCTGCTGATGTCACCTTTTGGTGAGCGTTCACATGGGAAACAAATATTTTTACATCCTTTACCCATGTGGAGAGGTTTATTGACATACTTCTTCCCCAAATATTTTTGTCATTGATTTTCCAGTCATGCTCCTTCCAAGTTCCTAACTATCCAGCCAAACCATTGGCTGTGGCCCATGAGTCAGTATATAGTCACACATCTGGCCATTTCTTTCCCCAGGCAAAATGTACTACCAGGTACGCTGCCCAAAGTTCTGCCCACTGTGATGATTTCCCTTCACCACTGCCCTTTAGTGATGTCCTAGAACCGGGTTGTAATGCTGCAACTGTCCACTTGGGGGTAGTGCCTGCATAGCGTGCAAAGCCATCTGTAAACCAGGCCCTAGTCTTCTCTTCTTCTGACAGCTGATTATATGGCACATCCCATAATGCCATAGTTGTGTGCTGGGAAAAAGAAGGCAATATAGGAAGCATAGAAACCACAGCTATCTGGGCGACTTCCTCATGTAACTTACTTGTCCCCTCTGGACCTGCCCTGGCTCTGTCATGAATATACCACTTCCATTTAATGATGGACTATTGTATACGTCCAACCTTATGACTTGATGGATCAGATAATACCCAGGCCATGATAGGCAACTCAGGTCTCATGATGGCCTGTTGTCCCATACTCAAGCATGTAGTTTCCATCAAGGCCCAATAATAGGCCAACAGCTGTTTCTAAAAGGAGAATAGCTGTCTGCAGATGATGGCAAAGCCTTGCTCCAAAATCCTAAAGGCCTCCACCATAATTCACCTGTAGGGGCCTGCCAGAGACTCCAAACAGCATCGTTATCTGCCATTGACACTTCAAGTACCATTGGGTCTGCTGGATCATATGATCCCAGGAGCAGAGCAGCCTGAACAGCAGCCTAGACCTATTGCAGGGCTTCTTCCTGTTCCGGGCCCCACTCAAAATTAGTAGCTTTCTGGATCACTCGGAAAATGGGCTGGAGTAAGATACCTAAGTGAGGAATATGTTGCCTCCAAAATTGAAATAGGCCTACTAGGCACTGTGCCTCCTTTTTGGTCACAGGGGAAGCCAGATGGCTCTGGCTTATAGAGGCAATAGGGCACTTGATGAAGTAACCAGAGCTGCGCAGAGATAGTGTTCAGCATGTGAGTGTCTTAATTGGCCTTGGCTACTGTAGCAAATTACTGTAGACTGAAGTTTATGTCTCCCTGTTCTGAAAGCTGGAAGGCTCAAGATCGGTGTGGCTGAGATCCTGTGTCTGCTCTGAGAGGCCTGCAGATGTTCCTGGCGTTCCCTCATCCAGTAGAAAGATTGGGAGCACTGAAGTTTCATCTGCTTTGAGGACACTGTTTGCATCCCAACCTTTCTACCTTCATGACCCCATCCAAACCTAATTACCTTCTGTATGGCCTTACCCCCCAGTATTATCACATTGAGCTTAAACATGAGTTTTGGGGGAGCACAACAATAATTCAGTCCCTAACATGATGCGAGCATCATTTTAATTTTAAAAAATAAATATAGGGCCGGCCAGATAGCTCAGTAGACTAAAGCACCTGCTTAGGCAGATAGTTGCATCTGGGGTTCGATCTCTGGTCTGCCATGCCTGTCCTGCCCCCAGGGTGTGCTGAGTTGGCAATGAAGACTGGGCGTGGTGGTGCCTTCCTGTAATCCCAGCACTTGGGACACTGCAAACAGAAGAATCACTATGAGTGTGATCTGCTAGTGAGACCCTGCAGACCCTGTACCAAATACATAAAAGAAAAATAAATATGAGCATGGCATGGTAGTACTTACTTTTAGTGCTATAATTTTGGAGGGTGAGGCAGGGACACAAGTTTGCCTTCTTTGGGCACCTTAGCAACTTAGACTCTCAAAGAAGAAGAAAAGAGCTGGAGATATAGATTAGTAGAAGGCCTTAGGTTTAATCTTCAGTACTGGAAAAAAAAAAAAGGAAATAAATGTGTACAAATTTTCTATGTAGTTAGGAAGTGAAAACACCTTCTGTCCCTTTCTCCTGCCCACTGACCCATGTCTGCAAAGCTGCAGCACACCGGGCTCCCAGGTTGCAGTGCAGATAAGAGTGATAGGAGCAGATTCCAGGCCACTTCCTGGGCTGGCTTGCTGGGCTATTTGTGCTCATTGTCCAGGCTAAGGCACTGCCCAGCCTGTGCCCCGGATGTGAGGCGATGCCTCTGGACAAAGGGTCCAAGTAGTTTTAGATCCTTGTACTGCAGTGGAGCTCTGTAGTCAGGTGTGAATTAGAATGGGTGGAGTTGCAATTCCAGTTACGGAGCCTTTGCTGGTCATTGGTTTCGGGGGCTTTCCAGCGCTCACCATCCACTTACTCTTATTTCCTGGTGCTTACCTTTTGTTTTCCTTGGCCCTGTATTTAATATTGTCAAGATGGGAGGCCTCTTCAAGAAACTAACTTGGTGATGTTCATTGCACAGGGGCAGGGCTTGGGGGCTGGAGATGGAGGCTTTTCCTTGCAGAGGTGTGCAGGGAAGGGTGGGTTTAAAAACAGTGCACTGTGATTTAATCTGTGTTCATGAGTTGGAGTGTTTGCAACCCCTGCATGATGTGCACAGGATGTGTAACTCTCAACATCTTGTCTGCAGGGAAAATGCACCTGGTTGCAGCCCTGGGGTGTGAGTGGCTGTGAGTGGGTGGACGAAGGTGACAGAAGGTGACAGAGGTGCTAGGGTTTCAGAGCTCCCTGACATGGCCCAGTGACATTCACAGGGCTTTGTTTAGAGCTGGTCCCCAGATGGAGATCTAGATTGCTCTCTGTTAGTTTGGCTTGTTATTTCAAATCCAAAATGAAGAGTTTTTGTTCTTTTAGAGATACAGATTCCATTTTCCTACTAATAACATTAGTGCAGATTTCCTTTTGTTATAAAGCTGTTCACTAAAGTTAAACAGGAACATCTTTTCAGCCTGTGTGTTAAGGAGACGATTAATAAAAACACACAAATACGGCTTTCTGGTTCATTTTGACCTGGTCCCAGCTGTGCTGTAGATTAAAAATGCTTCCCATTTCCCCGCCTCCCGCCTTCATCCTGATTTTGTTTTTCTGTCTTAATTTTCTTACCTTGGATCAGTGAATGTGGTCCTTTTCTCATAACGTCATTCACCAGTTCTAATCTTCTAATTCCTTCCATGCAAACTCGACGATATCTCAGCGGTGCCATTACTTTTCCTGAGCACTGGCCTGGGTTACTTGGGGAGGATTTGTTTTCGAGGTTTGGCATGTGAATGACCCAGAGCGTAACACCCAGCACTACCCACTGCTCATTATTAGACAGAGGGGACCCCATGGCTGTTACGGTAGAAGCTAGCACAAGGGCTGTTAGGTGTGGGCATCAGGAGCAGGCGCTTGCCTGAGGGCTTGGCTGGTCCTCTCTGTGCCAGCTGGCTCTCAGGTTGCAGAGGATGAAAGTGGCTCTGGTATTTTGCTGGGCCAGGATCTCTGCCCTGTCCCTGGAAGAGTCAGTTCAATAACTTCCATTTCCCAACCGGGAAATAATTCTGGGAAGATGTTTGGCTCGGTTGGTTCAGTGCGAAGAGCTGCTTTGCTCGCTAACAGGAACCAGCAGACATTTGGCACATGGAAATGTGTGTGCATGTGTGCACACACCCAAAGGCTCACGGGCCTTACCCTTTGCCAAATATGTATCAGGCGCAAGACTTCTGGCATTTTTACTTGAGAAGTTTTCAGAACAAGTTCATAAAAGGCTCCCTAGGGGCTGCTTAGAGGTTGGGCTCCTTTCCTCTCCCATAGCCTCCACCAGCAGGCAGTAGCCTCTCCTGTGGGTGCTCCTACATTCTCTTTAGGCTGCTTAGCAACAAAGTGGATCCTACCAGTTCCAGCCTCATATACTACCCAATCTCTGAGATGTTAGAATCTCAAAAGAGGCAGGGTACTGAAATGTGGTGGTGTCCTTGGACCAGAGAATCCAACACTAAAAATCAAACATTCAAGACCTGCTTCCCTGAGGAAGTGCTATTCAACTCATTGTAGGACATATTAGAGTCCTCTGGTCTCCTCTTGGGTACTTCTGTCCTTCTATCCTGAGTCTGTACCTCTCCTCCTAGTACTCAGCCAACTCTCAAACATTTCCTTAAAATAATGAGAGAAAGTATCAAGATCAGAACAGAGACCGCCTCATGAACCAGATTTGCTTTATGTCTTGTTAGATGGGTTCATGCAGGTGAGATGATCTAGAAGCCATGCGTATGAATTGTCTGTCTCATTGTGCTACTCAAAGACAGAGCTTTACCACCTCCCCTCCTCTGTCTCTGCTGTGCTAGCTTTTCATGAGTTCTTAGATGCAACAGTAGCAAGACAGCAAGAAAGGGTATGTTACCTATGCTTTTCCTGAGATACTTTCAAAGAAGGAATCTGTACACTTTCCCTTGTTGAAAGGCTGCATAAATTCTGAGTGCATTTTGAATTGATTTTGGATAAGGAAGTAAGATATTGTGATGCCTCTCCTTTGAATCCTATAAATGTCAAGTTGAAAGTGACTTCAGCACTTTGATGTGTCCTTACTCAGGAGTCTTGCCGATAACATCCCTAAAGATGCTATTTCAGTCTGCCCTGTATCTCTTGGTTGACAGCGGAGCTTGCTCCTCTCTCAAAAATCAACACATTATTTAAAAAAAGAAATTAAATTTTATTTTTAATTTATACATTAGAAAACAAAAAATACATATGAATGAGATACCAAGTTTTAGTACCTATAGACACTGTGTGTACCTGTTACAGTTAAATGGTTTAAGTTGTATTAATGTTTAAAGTAGTTTAAACCTATCTGTTTTTTCATTTGTCATTCCTTATGGAGAAAACATTCAAAATCGTGTCTCCTAGATTTTTGCAATATATAGTACATTATGGTTATCTACCAGCACCCTACTATAGAAAGCACACTCTAACTCCTTATTCCTGAATCAGTACCCACAATTCCTCTGTCCCTGTCACTCCCTCCATCTAGTCTTCCTGGCCTCTCAGAACTACAGTTTTGCTCCCAGCTGCTGTGACATTAACTATTTTTTCTCTTCCCGGTATGAGAATGATCACATATGAGGTGCTTGTCTTTGTGTGCCTGGCTTGTTACACTTAACAGAAGGATCTCTGTTTCCATTGGTTTTACAACAAAGGTCAGGATTTCCTTCTGTGTGGTTGAAAAATCTTCCATTATGTCTATACATTTTCTTTATCACTTCGTCTGCTGCTGGCCACCTAGCTGATTTTGTATTTTCGCTACTTTGAATAATGCCTCAGTAAACACGCATGGCAGGTGCCTCTTTGGTTAAAATGTCTAGTTAAAATCATCTCTTTAAAGATTCCCCTTTGAAGTGTACATATAATAACTATGCATTTTAAGTCTGCAGTGGTACACCTACGTATCATTTACATTTAGTTACTGTATTTATTTATATTTTTTTTTGTCTTGGTCTTTTTAAGACAGGGTCTCTCTAGGCAGCCCAGGCTGACCTTGAGCTCACTTTGTATCCCAGGCTGATCTCAAACTCAGAATGATCTTCCTGCCTCAGCCTCCTGAGTGCTGGGATTACAGGCATGTGTCACTATGCTCAGCTTCTTATTTATATCTTGTAATCATTATTGGCAGCAAGATATAAAATTTGCCAGGAAGTTCTTGTGCCCCTCTGTAAGACCATCTCTGATTTTTCCTCCCTCCAGGCAACCAGTGATCCAGTTTCATCACTATAGGTTAGTTTTGTCAATTTGAAGCAACTATATAAATTGCATCACCCACTCCATGTTCTTTTTCATTTGGTGTCATTTTGCACAGCATGCTTTTGAGATTTTTCTATTTCCAATCAAGAGACTTTAAAGCCTGACCTTCTGCAGTGAACAATAAGAGCTGACTGTGCCCAGGTGCAGGTTGGTTAGTGAGGGGCAGGCTGAGAAGTTTTTCCCCCCTTTGGGAGGAGTGTGAGCCTGGGAGCAACTAAGTATCCTAAAGTGCCTAGCACTTAGGGCATTCCTTAGTTTATAGGGTTTTCAGTGGTAAAGCTGGGTAAATCCTAGACAAATTACAATGATTTGGGTGACTCTGGCTCCCTTTAGGAAGTACTTAAAACATTAGGTTACTAGAGTAGGAACTTCTAAGCCACTAGGAAAGGGCAAGAGAAATGAGCCTTTTGTGACTCTTTACTGCAAACCCTTCAGGTGTAAGGACCCCAGCTTGGGAGAAGCCCCTCTGAAAGAAAAGCTCAGTTACACAATTTGCTAAGGGCTTTTACTTACCCGATTTCAACTGGATTAGAAAGTTTTTGCATTCTTTATAGATTCGTTTTCTATTTTATTAGAGACATATTATGTTTTATTACTTCTGCTCCCAGAGTACTATTTTAAGAGTTCCAGATTTGCCAGCATTTAGTTTTAAACACAACAGAGGTCAGGAAATAGATATTGGAAATCATAAAAATTAATATCTTAATGTATTACTATTTCAAATTGCTTATTAGTTCAATGAATTCTGATTATTTTGATGTCAGTTTAATTTTTTAAAATCGAAGCCATTTTTAAAAGTTTAAATATAATTTTATTACAAATTTTACAAAATACAAAAGGCAACATCCTAAACAGCCAAAAACTTACTATTGGTACTAGTTACCATAGATTTTCTATGCTATTATATATTTTTTTAATTTTCTTTTTTATTACATTAATAAATAATATTGAGACAGTTCCAAAACATGTTAGTAGGACAGCCACAATAATTGATACAATGCATATTTTTTTCTTCATAGTAGTTGTTCAGAGTACAAGATGCAGACATGATAACTCTTCTAAACACTATTGGTACAAATACTTCTTCTCATTGAACTAAGAGAAAGTAGTTGTATACATAGAGCAATATTCCAGAATAGTAGTGGGTTATTGGCAGAACTGACAATGTTGCAAGCTGTTGACTTGAGCCTTTTATAGCTCAGCATATTAATATGGCTTATTTTTTATGCCTCATGGTTAGGCTGTTCTGCTGGATGATTAAGACCAAGTTCAAAAATGTAACTGTTTTATCTGACAAGGTCACTCAAATCCCCTCAGAATTTGCTTTGAAACCATGTACAGCGTTTTGTAGAAACGTTTTGTGAAAGCCTGAGAAAATGTTTTCTCTCTAGGTGACTCTCCTTAGACACACTGTTCATCATCAATCCTTTTCCTCCATGGTCCCATAATCTCCTTGAACAGAAAATTTGGGACACTACTGAGTTATAGGATGTTACAGTACAGGTTCTCTTATGTCCTGAGTCCTCACTGACCTTGAAGGGTTAGGGCCAAAATATTGGCTAACCTTGTAGCCCTTCTTTTTCTCTAATTTTTGGTCTGCAAACTTAGATTCTTAACCCTCGAGAAGAGAAGCTTAGTGATACTATTACTCTATAACATAGGTACTTGAGCTTAGCATCACTGTCTTTCTAAATATTAAATGGCTTAGACTTAACATGGAACC
>PVKN010014255.1:5788-19423 GCA_004027915.1 Capromys pilorides | reverse complement strand
AGATGATAAATATCTTTAAAATAACTCTGATGATAAATATCTTTAAAGTAACTCTGATATGAGGAGTCAACTTGGAAACAAATGTGGAGTTTCTATATCCAGTAACTAAAGCAACATAAATTTGATTAAATGATGAAGGGTACAAAAAATGTTAAAGGAAATACAAAAAAAAGTTTTTGTTTTTTTTTAAAAGTTTAAATTATTTGTTTAGCTGTTTATTTATTTGCTACTGGGTCTTGATACACAGCTTGGACTCAGTGATCCTCCTGTCTCAGCCTCCCCAACACTAGGATTACAGGCGTGAGCCACCATACTTAGTTTTGGGGACTGCACGGCATGTGGTACTGGGGATCGAGCCCAGGTCCTTGCTGTTGCCAGGCAGGCGCTTAGAGTACTACCTATTTCCCCAGCCCAAAATGGTTGTTTTTAAACCTCAAGGTAATGGAATATTCCCTAAACATAAAAGTAAAGGATAAAATAGGAAGAAAATCAATGATAGATTGGAATACACATAAATACTTCTGTCAACATCATTAAAAATATGAAATAAACAGACATAAATTTTATTTCATGTGTGGAATGGAAAGTTGATACCTCTAAAATACAAAGAATGGGCCAGCCAAATAGCTCAGTGGATTAAAGTGCCTGCAAGCAGGCACAGGGGCCAGGGGTTCAATCCCCAGGCCTTCCATGCCGGCCCCAGCCCCGGGGTCCGCTGAGACAGCAATTGAGGCTGGGTATAGTGGCATACGTCTATAATCCCAGCTCTTGGGAGGCTGTAAACAGATGGATCACTATAAGTCTGATCTAGTAATGAGATGCCGAACATCCTGTAGACCCTTCCCTAAAACACAAAAAAAGAGATAAAGAACATAAAATACAACAAACTTTTATCAGCAGTTCTCCAAGAGAAGTCTAAGAAATGATCTACAATAAGAATTCATAAGTAAATGCAAACAGAAACAAAGAAAACACAAAAATCTGGCTTTGGCAGTAACCAAACATGAAATTATAATTATGTTTTCATTTATTAAATTGATAAATTATTTTAATAACAATATCCAAGTTTTTATTATCTATTTATTTATTTATTTTAAGGAAGGGTCTACAGGGTGTTCAGGGTCTCACTACTAGATCAGCCTCTTAGTGATCTGCCTGTTTACAGCCTTCCAGGAGCTGAGATTACAGGCGCGCCTCATCACAGCCAGGTCTCAGTGTGCCCAGGGGGCGGGGGCAGGGCCGGCATGGCAGGCCTGGAATTGAACCCCGGCCCCGCTGCTTGCCGCAGGAGCTTTAATCCACTGAGCTATTTGGCCAGCCCTGCAAGGGGGTATTTTAATACACAATTATGGAGAAAACAGAAAGGTTCAATAATGAGAAACAACGCTATCGTAGTACACCCCTGGGATTGACTACAAGCAGACTGTTGATGAAAACTCGTTACCTCTGGAGATGCTAAAAATATCCAATGAAAGGAAAAAGATGTCATTAAGCAGTAGGTAAATATGTGTGCATAGAAAGAAAGGACAGAGAGGAGCTGCTGCTGCGTGCCTTAGAGGGCTGATGCAGGAGGATCGCCATCTTTGAGTCTTGCCTAGGCAACTTACCAAGACCTTGTCTCTGTCTCAGAAATAAAAAGGGCTGCGGCTGAAGCTCAGTGTGAAGACCCTGGACTCAATAATGAAGGAGAAAAGATATATAACAACAAAACATTATTTTTTCTGCTTAAGTTCTCCAGGGCCCATAACTGTAAACAGCACAACCCTAAGATCTAAGTCCATGTGAAAAATGACAGGATACAAAGTCTTATGTAACATTTTAGACACACAATGAGGTAGCTTAAAGCACCGAACTATTTTCTGTTTCTACCTAGAAAATCTCCCATGAGTCTGTCTCTGCTTGTCGGAAATATTTTGACTTCCCTCTGGAGTTACCCAGTTTATTTATTCAGCCTTTTCTATGAGCTCTCTAGCGTAACATATTTGTATGACTAAAGTTTAATAAGGAAGCAGTATCAAATCAAAATAAAAAGATGCTTTCTCCAGATTATTTCACTAGTAAAGCCTTCCAGATTTCTCAAATTGAAATTCCTCATATGAAACAAGATGAAAGACTGAAAGTGATCAATTAGAATTAGATTATCAAGTGAATTCATTTGAAAAATTGTATCTTTTTTGGTTTCTACCATTTTTTCATGTTCCTAACAAATATATACAGACGTTACTAAGTTCATGTTAGAAATCAAAATTCTGTTGATCTATTCCATTAAAATGCCTTTTGACTATAGCGACCCTGTTTTTCCTTCAAATATACATTGCTCTGTCTTTAGCTTCAGGTCATACATGATGATTTCTCTTCATTATTACTGTAACTATTGTTTCAGAGTAATGGCTACGTATTGTAACCTATCACAAAGCTCAGAAGAACATAAAGAAAGGAATGGCAACCCTTCTTGACCCAAATCTTACTCTCTGGAGGAACTGAGTTAATTAGCTCTTACTCTTTGACATCTACTAAAGTAGCTGTTTTACTTCAATTTTATAAAAGCAAAAAAGCAAAAATTCAGCCTATTAGAAAATTTATTGTGATTTTACAAAGTATTAATCTGCATTTTAAAAAAAAATAACATAAATCAAAAGTGACTCAGAATCCATGAATTCCAATTCTGTGTCAAGAAATCTTTTTTCAAAATTAAGGCTAACAAATGTCACTGGAAAACTCCAGCCTCTTTTTTCTCTGTCTAATATGGCTAATTCATTTCAGGCCATGAAATCCCTTTGTATAATTACCATTCATACAATGACTAATTAAGGATCTGTTTTTCGTATTAAGTATGCAAAAAAAAAGACATCTTTTCTGCCTTGTAAGCTTAACCTTTCATCCCCATTCTAAGATTATTTCAGTTTGACGATGATTAAATTAGGGTTTCTTTCCAGCTTTTTCTCCCCCACCCCCCTTCTAGTTCTAAACTCTCCCACTGTCTGCTTTGCACTTCACGCTCCGGGTTCTGCACCTCTGGGGTCTTCCTAGCCCACTTCAGAAGGACCTACTCTTTTCAGCGGGAGGGAACCCAGATTCAGCAGAGCTTTGTGGAGCGCTGCTGTGGAACTCACCTACCCACTGTTCCCATTCTCAGTAAAAACAAGAATCCTGATTGCTACACAGAAGGCTGCGCAGCTCACATACAATGTAGTCCAGGAGAAGTGGAAATCAACAGCCACCCTCTCTTCCACCTTCTCTTCACAGTGGTTAGGAGCACAGGCTCTCAGGTCAGCCTGACCAGCTCCATCTTTTCCCAGTGGTGTGATCTTGGCATAACCTTAGCCTACCTTTGTCTCAATTACCTCATCTGTAAATCGGAGACCAAGAAGTACTTACCATATCTGGTTGTTAAAATGTGACAGTATCTGAAGATAAAATGTTAACAGTATTTGAAAAGCACTATGTACTACCTGACAGCTACCTTAATTTTATAAAACTTCAGTTTAGGGCTGGCGAGAGAGCGCAGTGGACTGAACACCTGCTTTGGCAAGTGCAAGGTCAGGGATTCAATCCCCAGTTTTGCATGCTGCACTGGCCCCACCCCCAGTGACAAAGTCCAAGCGTGGTGGCGCACGCCTGTAATCCCAGCACAGGGTAGGCTGAAACAGGAGGATCACTAGGAGTCTAAGCTGCATAATGAGGCACTGTACCATATACATAAATGAAAAACAAAATGAAACTTGAGCCTTTCACTAAATCTAAAACTAAAATGTATTCATATTTCTATCATTAGTCTTGGAAATATTTATATAAATCCTCTTTCACATATTTTTTTAGACAAAATTAACAGTAATATTTCCTCATGATTAAAGAAATTTTTCAATGAGAAAGCCAAATATGTGGTCTAAGAGATGCCAATTTCTGTCAGACGTGTTTAATAATAAACCATATGAAAATTCCACTGAGTCCTAAGCAAAGACACTTCTTCATGCTATTTATGGAAGTAATCACACATGCAGTGATTCAATAGACAAAACCATTGAATTGGTTATGATTGGGACCACTGAAGTATTTAGATTTCTTTAATTAATATCTTTGTTCCAACTCTTCCTATGTGTGACTTCAAGTAAGCTCCTATGTTTGAGTCTCAAGTTCCTTACCCACTTAAAAGTCTAGATAATCATATATAGTCAAAGAGCAAAAATGAAGACTTAATGGCAAAAAAAAAAAAAAAAAAAAAAAGGATAGAAGGCTGGCCAAATAGGTCAGCAAATTAAAGCACCTGCAAGCAGGCACAGGGGCCAGGGATTCAATCCCCAGACCTGCCCAGACCTGCAGTGCCCGCTTTGCCCCCAGGTTGCGCTGAGAGGGCAATTGAGACCAGGCGTGGTGGCACGCCTCTGTAATCCCGGATCTTGGGAGGCTGTAAACAGACAGATCCCTAGAGTCCCGTCTAGTAGTGAGACCTGAACACCCTGTAGACCCTTCCTTAAAATAAAAAAAAAAAAACAGGATAGTTTAAAGATGTTAACTATACTTAAAGCATCAAAAATAATGACTAAAAAGATAATAGGAGAAATAAAACGTAGTAACAATTTCATTAATTCAAAAAAGAACAGATCAAGCAACAGTTAAAAAAAAAAAAACCTAACTAGATGAACCAATAAAACATGGTAGACTGAAGCACAATTATATTTATAGTGATAACAGATGTGTTTAAATACTCCAGTGGAAAAGAGAAATTATTCTCAAATTGGCTAAGATGCAGTTTGAGACTCAGCAGTAAACTGTCTATAAGAGATAACTTTGTAAAGATTTAGGTACATTGAAACTAGACAGACTCAAATAAGCATAAGAAAGCAGGTAGACAAAGTACACTACAAAACAGAGTGTTAATACAATTTATAATGATGCAAGAGTCCATTTACCAGAAAGATGTAACATTCATAAGTCTGTATGCACTTAGTAACAGAATTTCAATACTATGAGGCAAACCTGGAAAAAAAAATTTTCATGTAGTTGTGATTTCAAACTTATCTCCTGGTAATAGCTAAAATAAGCAATAAAAAAATCAGCCCAGGTGCCAAAGAGCTTTCGTGAATTAGAATTGAGGCAATATGTAACGACCCAGAAAAATTTTTGTATGTTTTTTTTTTTCAATTTTCCCAAGATGGTGTATAGATAGCATGACTTTAGGTTTGCACCATGGATGTTTAAAAATATCAGGCTTATCTGTCAGCCCAGCTACAAAGGGTCAATAGAGAAATCATGACACGCCTATCTATTAACTTGAGCTAATTGGCACTCACAGAACATTTATACCTAAAATGAATTAAGGTGCTGCTTGCCTGTTTTTTTAAACACTTTCTAAAACATACCAAATATACACTTCAAATGAGTATAGTTTTTCATTTGTAAAAATGTTGGTATACATCAGTGGGGTAAGACAACAAAATATAGTGAGATTCTATGATGCATCTAACTAGAATGCCTAAAATTAAACAGGCCATCACAGCACTCATTGGTGAGGATGGAGAACAACTGAAATATTCATAGTCTGTGGACAGAGCTTCAAAACGACACAGTTACTTGAAAATCTGTTTAGGAGTTTCTAATAACGCATAGGCCTACCTTACTTGCTCCAAGTTATACTCCTAGGCACATACTCAAAAAGAATGTTTCTGCAGGTCCACAAAATAATATGTTCAAGAATAGTCATATGGCTATATTCCTAGTAGCCAAAAGCATGACCCAAGTGTATTTACCAAATGAAAGGACAGACAAATTATGATACATTCCTTTTGTTGAATGCGGGACAGAAACACATAAAAGTGCAAACTGAACACACACTAATATAGATGATTCACAGAAGCGTAATACTGGACAAAGGAAGACAGAATCATACTTATTCCCCTCATGTGATGTTTAGACAGGCAAATCAACTGCTGCTGTGACGGAAACCACAAGACAATTGCCCAGAGGAATGGGGGACTGCAGGTGTGGGGGAACCTTCTGGCGGTGGGAATTCTCTTTTTGGATCTGAGAGACACTTACAAGCATGAGCCCACTGGGCTCGGTGCATGAGACATGTTTGGCGTTCGGTATGTAAATTACATATCAGTATATTAAAAAGATTAAATGGGATAACTGTAAGCTAAATCACGGAATTAGCCTGCAAGTAGATTATAACTATTATTTTTATTCAATTTATGTACTTGTTACTAACATACGGTAAGCCAGTATAACTGCACATACTTTTTAGATAAGCAAAAATAAATCGAAAAGGGCAGGTTTGAGAATGGTGCCTGTGAAAGGATGGGAGAAAATGTGACCACAATTTCCTGAAAGTCAGACCCTGGAAAAAAATAAAACCCATAGAGTTTATGTCCTACAAATAGTGAGACAAACTTCACAAGACGTTTACAAATTGCATAGCCATTGGAATTTGTCACTAGTACTATTTGCTTGCAAAGTGTTCAGTTTAGAAAACAATAATCATACTGTTGTGCTTTTTCATAAACATTTTAAAGGTACCAGAAAAAAGGAGATTTATTTTAAGAGAATAAATGGGTTAAGATTTAGGTCAAAAATCCCAAAATGATTTGTGTTTGTCCTTAATTTGCTCCAGGAAAGACTGCTTTCAGAAGCTTAGCATCCTCTCGGGGCTCCCTAGCTCTCTGCCTCCCTGAAGAACACGGGCTGGCTGCACAAGGGGGCTCATAAGAAGAAAAACCCGTGTGTGTTCACCAGCGCACAGTCATATCCGTCTCCTAAATGCAATGTTGGGGCTGAAGGGAGACAGAATCAAACCTGCAAAGTTGCCTTACTATTCCTTTGAAAACAATTTGAAGGCTACACAGTTGTGTATAGAAAAGAGTATTTTGGAATGGCAAAGCAAAAAAGTGAAGGGAGGCCAGGGAGATAGCTGAGTGGAATAAGTGCTTGCCTGGAAAGCGCAAGGTCCTGAGTTTAATCCCCAGTACCACCACCAAAAAAAAAAAAAAAATGTGAAGAGGGAAGATACACAGTGGAGAAGCACTTGCACCTTCTGAATGTGGAGGGGTACTGCAGCACTGGGAAAATTAAGGGCTTGAAACTGTCTGTTTCTAAACATCTCCCTATAGAGAGCCCCTCCTGGTCCTTGTCATGGCCCAGGAAGTTTATATTTGTAATTTCATGAAAAGGCACTGAAATTCTAGTGAGTTAATTCTAACCTACCATTTCCAGTGCAGCCTATGGACAGAATAAAGACACTAAGGCATATTTGTAGTTATGGGGACCAAGGAGTCTTAAGTCCAGCCATGAAGACAGTTATCTGGAACAAGGGCCTAGACCCAAGGCTGAACCTGGGATTTACTAACTCGTCGAGCAAAGAGTGGCTTGAGGGTGAGTGACTGAGAGTGGTGGGAAGTTGGTGAGTGCTGGGAGCTGGGCTATGGAGGAGGCCTGAAATCACCTCTGGAACATACAGAGAGAAGGATGTGCAGAAAGAACAACGTGCATAACACGACTGAAATAATATCTAATGTTCTGCGGTCTGTGCTTCAGCTCTGGTGTGTAATCTTTCGAGCCCTGAGTAGTCAAAGGCTCTAGCCTAGTGAAAGGATGGAGTGTTGACTCTTCAGAAGAAAAAAAGTTCATAAGAACTGCCTTGCCACGTGGGTTCACACAAGGGAACAACAGGAGGTCCAGGAAACATGCTTGGCATCTTTAAAGACCACCCATCAGCACTTCAGCTGGACTGATACGCAGTGCTTAAAGCCAACTGAAGGAGAAACGAAAAGTCCTAGCCAGCTCTGTATAAGTCAATACATGGAAATAGGGTCAGGCTCAGCCAAAATGGAGACAACGCTCCTCTTTTAAGGAGAGTCACCCAGATGGTCCTCCACATCTCCCTGTAGTCCATCAAAGAAATGAGCCACTTGCCCATCTATCCATCCATCCATCCATCCATCTATCCATCCATCCATCCGGTATGTTCTAAACATCCTTATATGCCAAAATTGTTCTAGGAACTAGAGGTACAAGAGCAAGAATATGAACAAAGCTTTTGGAGAACATAATGTTTCTAACACACATTCAAAAAACTGAGTCAGGTTTTCACAGGGGCATCATTACCTCAACTTTCTGAATATAGAGTTGCTGGTACAATCCTGCCTTGTTTCTCTATGTCAATCAGAAAAAACTAGGAATGAGTGAAGATTAAAGCTTCTGTTCTTAGGAAGCAAACAGCCATGGTCTGTGAATATATAATAGGAAGATATCATAAGAGTAGGGGGGCAAGAGGGAGACATTTTGAGTTTCCACCCAGAACAATCAACTTCTAAGGGGATTAAGAGGTAGGAACCCAGCCAATAGTAAGGGTAGAATTCCCCACATAAGGGTCTCAGTCTATCTCACAACCACATTCTCTTGTGAAATGGAAGAACCCGGATGATCCTCCTACTATAGGAGACACTTAATCCATGATGTTTTTGGATAGCATGACACAATGTATTTAGGTGTGAGGCACCACTCACTGTACTTCAGACCACAAGAATTTTCTCACTTCATGTTGCCATATCAAAATTAAGGAAACACACTGGATTCCAAGTAGAACCTCCGGAAATTTACTATGACTATATTTTATACTCTAGTTCTAAAAATGATTCTAAAAATGCAAGCAAGTTCTTAAAATACTACACACTATGGTACAACATACTTTCTGGTCAGCTTAGAATAACATAAGAGGCATCAGGAACAGGTAAGCTACCAGCTCACCTGAGAAGTAACATACTTAACACCGACTAGATGCCTATGGGGGGCCAGGCTTTGTTTCAAATGTTCTGACACGTGACACATGGAAACTACACAGCCATACTTCATAGCAGGTTCTACTGATTAACAGACAAAGAAAGCGAGACTCCAAAACCCATCCAAGTTTGCACAATTAGCAAATGAAAACCCAAATTCAGCAGAGCTATTCTAGGGACTGAACTCTGAAACAGTGCTCTCACTCACCAGTGCCTGACAGGATACGACTGATTCCTCCATAGTTCTGGACCCAGACCAAGAAGCACTGGAAGGATTCGTCCCAAGTTGTCCAACACCCTAGCCCGTCTCATCACATCCACGAGCTATTCTGGGTTATGACCTTCAAACAGCTGTTGCCTACACAGAAAACTATTCAGAGTTTCTAGGGAATGAAATTATTGTATGTGGCTTACAGAAAATAGTAACTCCTAGAGTAGCCCAGTTCAGAGACAGCACAGTAAACTAGTGATCAGGTTGCCAGGGATTAGGGGATGTGGGAAGGGGAGCTGGTGCTTACCAGTCACAGAGTAAGTTCTGAGGTGGACCAGTGATGGCTACCCAGCAGGGTGAAGGTGCTGAGCACAACACACTCAAAATGACCAAGGGGGCAGGTATTGTATATGTGTGTTTCGCAGCAGTTGTATTTTTCAAGGTAATTACTTGGCAAAGACAGGTAAATAGGGGCTGAGGAGATAGCTCTGTGGTACAGTTGCCTGCCTGGCAAGTGCAAGATTGTGAGTTCAGGGTTTGAACTCTGGTCCCGGAAAAAAAAAAAAGTAAATAAATTGTTTTGTCATTTTTATGTGCAAATTTATCAAATAAGGAAATATATAATCGGGATTCTTTGTGATACATCTTATTAGAACTTGCAAGCTATTTTTTTTTCTTAAGACTTAAAATGTACGGGGCCAGTGAGATGGTTCAGTGGTCTAAAGTGCCTGCTTGGGAAAGCTCAGGCAACTGTAGGGACTGCAGTTTGATCCCCGGCACCACATGCTGCGCCAGCTCCACCACCAGGGCAGGCTGAGCCAGCCACAAAATGAATAAAGAAACAAACGAGCAAACAAACAAATAAATAAATAACCTTTAAATTAAAAAAAAAAGACTTAAAATGTAAGTTAATATTTAGGGGCAATAAATAAGGAAAACTCTAATTGTGTAATCAATTAATAACTAATAGAATAGGTTAATATTTCTCCATAAAAGAAAGTGCCTCCAAGGGGGGTTGGGGACATAGCTCTGTGGCACAAGTGCCTGACTGGCAAGTGCAGGGTAATGAGTTTGAACCCTGATCGGCCAAAAAAAAAAAAAAAAAGAAAGAAAGAAAAGTATTAAGTAAGGATGGATCACAAAAATCTATTTGGGCTAGGGAAACAGCTCAATAGAATAAGTGCTTGCCTGGCAAGCGCAAAGGCCTGAATTCAATCCCTGGTTCTGGAAAATAACAACAACAACAACAAAAAAAAAAAACAGAAAGTGAAGTGCTCCCAGGTATGGCGGCACACACCAGTAATCCCAGCTACTCACAAGGCTGAGATGGGAGGATCACATGTTCTAGGTCAGCCTGGGTAATTTTAGCCCTTAAGAAATACAGCAAGGACTATAGCTCAGTGGCAGAGGACCTGGCCAGTAAGTACTCTTGCCCTGATTTAATCCTTGTAGCACACAGGTGAAAAGAAAGAAGGGCAAGGAAGAAAATGTATCGAGTAAAATCTATAAGTACAGAAAACTTAATGGCATTACAAATGAACTTGACATTGTATATTTCCTGTATCAGTTAAATATTTTAAACTGAACTTTCTACTTCATCTTTGCATCTCTGTGATTCCTAATAGTTTTTCTACAGCTATCAAATCAATACTTTTGATGACCATTAAAGTTTAATGAAATATGGTTTTAATATTAACAGATTACATTTGCAATGGAGCACTATTGTCTTTGAAAGTGTTTTCACATTGATTTTTTTCCTCCTACATCCTCACTTAACAGCATCATCATCCACCCACCTATCAGCGCCAGAAACTTAACAGCTTCTTCTAGTTTTCATCTTTAAGTCCTATGCACTTCATTTTTTTTCCATAAAAACCTTCCTTGTGCCGGCCACAGCATATAGATGGACCTGCCAGGGAAGCGCCCTACCTAGCCCTGGAGGACACCGTGCTCCTCTGCACCTTGCCTGCTGCCAGACCATGTTCCTCACAGAGATCTGAGAGACTCCTACACAAACGAGAACACCGCAAATACTTCATCATGTCAGCCAGAATGCACAAAATGAAATCTGAAGTGAGAAGCCTGGGCTGCCCACGATTGTCTTCTCCTCTCCCATCTCCTCGGCAGGCCCCAGACACACACAGGACCTCAGTTTTATACCTCTACTCTACTCTCACTAGAAGTCATCACTATCGCCTCAATTTTCTAAGCACAGTCAATTATCAAAGCACGGAAGAGGAAATTATGTCAGGCACCCGGTGTGGATATGCTAGATGACATGTACGGATGACATGCTAGGAGAAAAAGGAAAATTTCTTAAATTCTGGCACTACACATCTCTAGTAGATTCAGAACAAAAGTAGCTGGATCTGTACTCATATAGTTTATGAGAGCTCCGTACTTATAAACCTGAGCTAGAAAAAAATACAGACAAGAAGAGAACCAGGCTCAAAGGCCTCGCATCTCCCTTAACCCTTCATGGCTATAGGTCCGCTGGTCGAGTTCTGTGAGGAAAGACAAACAAAATGAAATATAAAAAAAAGCCCAGACCCAATGGCACCTTCTCTCTATTATTCACCACAGCAGACAGTGCTCATTAATCCCAGCATCCTTTCCAGATCTCCCTTCTTATCCCAGTATCCATAGCTCTGCTGCCACCCTAACAGACAGGGTTAGCATGTGCACATACACATGTACATATACACACATGCATATACATCTTCATCTGTTGCCTTGCTTCTGAGGTGTCCACTCAACTCAGCACACCTTTCTGCCCAGTTTCTCAATAGCTTCCCATTATGTAGCCATCATGGAAAAAAGAAGTATGTGGAATTTAGGTTTCGTATTTAAAAGCAAGATTTTACTCCTCCATGCAGCCATTTATTTGTACTAAAAATAGTGTTATAAACAACCTAGTGCTGGGAGAACATGACTTTATCTAGCCTGGCTCCAAGCGCCTGGGCCTTAGCAAGCCTTCTACATACCTGAGTGAGGGGCATAGCCTGCCCTGTTCTGAAAGCCAAAGGCATTCTCTAAGAAGAAGCTGCTCCTTGTGGACTGATGCTGACACCAAAACTAGAGAGAGATGCAACTAAAAAGAACTATAGGCCAATTTCTGTCATGAACATAGATGCAAAAATCCTCACCACTAGACTACAACAAATCATCAAGAAGATTATAGACCATGACCAGGTAGGATTTATCCCAGGGATGCAAGGATGGTTCAATATACACAAATCTATAAATGCAACACACTATATCAATAGAGCCAAAACCAAAAATCACATGATTGTCTCAATTGATGCAGAAAAGGCCTTTGACAAAGTCCAACACTCATTCATGTTCTAAGTCCTACAGAAAATTCGAATAGAGGGCCTCTACCTCAATCTGATAAAAGCCATCTATGCTAATCCAACAGCTAACATAATTCTAAATGGGGAAAAGCTAAAGTCTTTTACTCTCAAATCTGGTACAAGGATGTCCTCTATCACCACTCCTATTCAACATAGTTCTGGAATCATTAGCTACAGCCATTAGGCAAGAGACAGAAATAAAAAGAATAAGAATAGGTAAAGAAGAAGTTAAATTATCATTATTTGCAGATGACATGATAACGTACTTCGAAGACCCAAAAAACTCCACCAACAAGCTGCTAGAATTAATACACAAATTCAGTAGTGTAGCAGGATACAAAGTCAACACACAAAAGTCAATAGCATTCCTCTACACAGATAATAAACACATTGAGAGAGAAATTAGAGAGACAATACCTTTTACGATAGCACTGAAGACAATGAAATACTTAGGAATTAACCTAACTAAAGAAGTAAAAGATCTTTTCAATGAAAACTATAGTACTCTGAAAAAAGAGATCCTAGAGGATTTCAGAAATTGGAGAGATATTCCCTGCTCCTGGATAGGAAGAACAAACATCGTGAAGATGGCTATACTCCCTAAATTGTTATACAGATTTAATGCAATTTCTACCAAAATACCATCAACATACCTCACAGATCTGGAAAAATCATTCCTAAAATTTATGTGGAACCAAAAAGACCTAGAATTGCAAAGACAATCCTGGGCAATAAAGATAAGGCAGGAGGCATTACAATTCCTGACCTAAAATTATACTACAAAGCTACAGTGATAAAAAGCATGATATTGGCAAAAAAAAAAAAAAAAATCTGAGGATCAGTGGAATAGATTAGAAGATGCAGAAGCAAATACGAACACACTCAGCCACCTTATTTTCAACAAAGGGGCCAAACATGTAAAAAGATAGCCTTTTTAACCAATGGTGCTGGGAAAACTGGCTCTCTACATGCCAGAAACTAAAATTTGACCCAGTTCTATCACCATGCACTAAACTAAAGTCAAAATAGATTAAAGCTCTAAATATTGAAAGAGAAACATTAAATCTCCTGGAAGAAAAAGTGAGAGAAAATCTTGAAGACATCGGGGTAAGCAAAGAGTTCATGGACAAAAATCAAAATGCATGTTTAACACTTGAAAGAATCAGCAACTGGGACCTCCTCGGCTAAGAAGTTTTTGCATGTCAAAAGAAATTACTGGGGCTGGGGAGATAGCTCAATATAATAAGCACTTGTCTGGCAAGCTCAAGGGTCTGAGTTCAATCCTTGGTTCTGAAAA
>PVKN010014254.1:0-19324 GCA_004027915.1 Capromys pilorides | reverse complement strand
TGTATTACACATCACAGTCCTTGATGTAGTTACACAGATTGAAGATATCAGCATACAGAGTTAGTCAAAGTGAAAATCCTAAATATTAACTGCTATCTTCAAAACCCTGATGGAAATTATTAAATTACTTATTCAATCTTGTATAACTGTATCTGTTGATCTGCACAGCATATTTGATGATAAAAATAGGTAATATTGCAACTATTGTTAATTTGATATTCTTGTCTTGAAAATCTGTAAAATATGTGTTGTATGTTACCCTGTTTCTTCTATTTTTGCTTTTGTTTTTTCTTTTAAAAATAAAATGCAATAAAGTAAAATAAAAATAGAATGAATAATTCATCAATGGCAATATTCTAAAGAATATATGTGAGCTTGGCACATCCATATTTATGGGGCTTTGTAACAAAAAAATACGTTATGAGCAATCCAGGAGGCCACCCAGAACTGCTTGAGGATGTGGGAAGCAGGGTTAGATATGTGTGTTAGAAGCAAAGGGGAAGCTCCTGAGGGGGCTTTAATGACATGGTGTCTTTTACTGTAATGATTTTGAAATTTAAAATTCTCTATTTTGATCACACTTCCTATGTGAATGTCAAGTTAATGGAAGAACCTAATAGTACATTATCCCTGTCATCTTCAGCATTATCACCCAAATTACCCTTTGAGTGTATGAGCCTGCCATGCAACTTTTCATCATTTCACACATGCCTCCTGTCAAGATGTGGACAAATAACAAATAAAGAAAAGCAAGGGAAATACAGAAAGGGACTGCCATGCCCTTCTCTAGATGTGAAAGTGGAGGAGGCCTGCTCTCCCAACCGATTCCACCAGGAAGCAGCATTCCATCAAGGACTTGTTCCGTCATCCGCTTTTCAAATCATCACACAGAGTTAGTGTGCGTCAGTTACCTCGAAGGTGGCTGACTCTGGGGTAAGAAAGATAAGCGACGCGCCAATTTTCCTCAGGAAGGCTGCAGTGTAGAGAGATGCAAACACACTGACGGGCACTTATAGCAAGATGGAAGTTGGCTCCTGGGCACTGTGTTCAGTGTGGTGTGGTGGTGCTGGATCACAACTGGGTGCCTCTTACTCCACGAGGAGCGTGGAGAACCGGGGGTGGGCTGCAAAAACATGAATTTAGAGCTAGTCAAAAGAAAGAGATTGGGATAGGGAAGGTGGAGGAAAGCAGACATAGCTCAGGTAACACGAACAGGTAAAAGTATGTAGAAAGAAGAAGCGGCACAGTGTCGGTGGGCTGGGAAAGTGCCTTAGTGGCATAGGCGCACAGTGTGAAGTTTTAACACAAATAAAATGAAGCTCATGCCACGTTTGTATTGCACTGTGAGGGCACAGGCTGGACTGTGCTCAGGAACAGAGGTACTTCACTGCAATCTCATTTTGTCCAAATCTTGAAAGTGGTCACCAGGGATGCGTGTTAAATAACGTAAGGAAGTAGTAGTGAACGACGGTGTCTTCCGGTCTTTCTCTGCTTCACTCCTAGTGTGCCGTGCCAGCCTTTATTTCCCAGCATCCCTGCATGTGAACCTTGGGCTATCTGGATCTCCACTTGCTTTTATTGTGGTAATTGTCTCAGAGTTCTGAAATAAACCCGCGTGTCTTCCCTTCCCTTCATGCTGTAGCTCTGCTCACTCCTGTGATTCCTATTAAGCCTAACAGCCAAGAACATATACTTGGTTAGACTTTGTTAAATGTTAATTCTTTGGTTCCCATGACACTCACGTGAAGTGTGTTGAATAAATCATGAACAGCTCACTGGAGAGTGAGGACAAGGTGACAAGGAGCTTAAGACATCCTTTGCCACCTTTTGTATGAGCGTGGGCTTGACTCATTTGGTGAAACTTCCACATCTTTATAAACCTTACTCCAGTCAAGATCTGTAGCGTAGTACCATTCCTCTCACAGTCCTTACACACTCCTTTCATCTCTCTGCTTGAGAAAGCCGTGAATATGCTCCTTGCTACCATGCATTAGACTTTTTCTTTTACAGTCTCATGATTATTTACCTATATTCCAGAAAAATATGTATATGTTAGAAAGATATATCTCCATCCTATAGCACATACATAGATAATCTAAAAATACATACAAAATCATGTAAGGTGTTAGGATGTGTATTAATTCATTCCTGAGTTCATTCACTCTCCTTTAGCGTCTCCTTCATGATGCTGTTCAGTTAGTTCCTTCTTTGCTGCTGTGTGGTGTCTCCTGTGTATACACCACTTGTTCACTTAATTGCCAGTTGATTGCATTGGCTGGGTTCTAATTGTTTTAACTAATACGAATAAACTACAATGGACACTAATATGCAGGCTTTTTGGTACACAGGTATTTGCATTTTTCTTCATTAAATACTTGTGAGTGAAACTACAAGTTCACTCAGTCAGCTTATACTCTTTGAGAAACTACTGAACTTTTTTCATTTTTCAAAGTGGTTGTACACTATTTTTCTCCTGGAAACCTTTCGTAAGCATGATTCCTCCATGGGCCTCCCAGCAGTCAGTGTTTTCTCTTGTGTGTCATGATTCCAGTGGGAGTTCAGGGTAAAGTATATTTGACAACAATCTCATTTCCCCAAGCATTCATTAGCTTGGTCATCTTTCCGTGCTTATTGGCCATTGTCTATTTCGTGGGCAGTACTGTTGAGTTTCCCGGAGTCGTGTTCTAGTTACTGGGCTGTGTTGACTTATAGAGAGAGAGTGCCTGCCTTGGGTCAGGTGCTCACGTGGAACCCTTTCTCCCAGCCTATGTCCTGTCTTCTCTTTTCCTTTCATGTTGCTTCCCAGAGAACTACAGTTCTAAAAGTTGAGAAAATCTCATTGATTAACACTTAATTTTGTAGTTAACATTTTCGTGTCTTATCTAAAACACAGGATGCAACAAAAAGTTGTGAAAGATTTTTTTGTTATGTTTTCTTTTGAAACTTTTCAACCTTCAGATGTTTTTAAAGTGTAAGGTCCATGTGAGTCAGCACCGAGGTGGTCTCATCGAGGTGAAGGCTGGGGCTTTTCTCTCACCTAGCCACGCACTTCATTGAACAGCATCCATCAAAGCAATCCATTCTTTCCTGAAAGGGAGCAGTGGTTTCCTTATCCAAATCAATTAGTCATGAAAATCAATATCATCCTAATTTTATTATTGTAACTTTATAATGTCTTGAAGTGAGAAAGTGTGAATTGACAGCTCTGTCCTTTTCAGAATAGTATCCAATTTTATGTTTTCAATTTTAGAACCAGTCTGGCAATAACTGCCCCCAAAAAGATGAAATCGTCTTGCGAATACATTTAAATTATATATCAATTCAGAACAACTGACATCTTAGCAGTACTGAGTTTTACAATCTTTAAAACGCATTCTACATTTACTTAGATCGTTTATGATGTTTTCCAACAATGACTCATAGCTTTCAATGTATGCTCCAAAGTAGTCGTACTTTCAAACACAATTATAAGTGGTTATTACTAAAATTTCAACTTTAATTCCTCATTGAGATATGTAGAAACAAAATTTGATTTTGCATATTGATTTTGCATCTTGTAAAATTGCTAAACTTATTCATTGATGCTAGTAACCTTTTAGATTACTTAGATTAAAAGATTTCAGATTAATATAAATTGCTTATAGTTTAGACTAGCATCAATTATTATGTTCAGTACACTAAGGATAGCTTTACTTCTCTCTTGACTTTTATGTCCTTTTCTTGTTTAATTATATGCTTTAAACTGTCTGTCAGTATAAGATGTAATATAAATGCAAATAGCAAGCACTGACGTATAGGTCTTTACTTATTTATTTACTTACTTTTTTATGGTGCTGGCGATTGAACCTGGGGCCTTATGAATGCTAGGAAACTGCTACCATGGAGTTACATTCCCAGGCCATATATTTTCAATAGGAAGAAAAGCATTCCACTTTCTCACTGAGTATAGAATTGTTTTTAAGTTTTTCACAAACCACTTTCATAAGTTTAAGGAAGTTCTTGGCTATTTCTTGTTGCTAATTTGCGTGTTTGTGTGTGTGCGTGCATATTAAATTTTATCAAATGTGTTGTTTGACATTTGGATGGGAATGTGATAAATTATTTGGAATGACTTTTAGCATTAAACTGAACTTATTTTCCGGTGAATGAGTCTCCTGTGATTGTGTTGCGTTCACATTGTGCTTTTTGGTTTTCCTCTGTTGAATTCACCTGCATTTTGTTAAGGATTTTGCATCTAGTGTGCTTGTGAGGACAACAGACCTGATTTTTTTTTTTGAGTATGTAGTTCAGGCTGGCCTTGAACTTACTTACGTAGCCCAGGCTGGCCTTGAACTTACAGCCATCCCACTGCCTTGGCCTCCCAAGTGCTGGAACAACAGGTGTGCACCACCACACCAGCCTGAAATGTCACTGCCTAGCTTTTGTTTCAAAATAATTCTAGCCTTGCAGGGTCAGCTGAGCAATATCTCCTAATTTATTTTAGAAAGAATTTACTGACATAGGCATTTGAATGCAATATTCAATGGTAGTCATAAGAGCAATTCTGCCTTCTTCATCTTAGCAATAGAAAACTTTTGGTATTTTTTTAGTATTATTACTATTCATGGGGCCACGACTACAGCATTCCTTTATTACACTGGAAATTATCCCTTATTCTGTTTCCATAGAAGTGTGTACTCAGAAAAGGACAAATGTCATCAAATTGTCTTTTTTTGACAAATTATGAAAATTACTATATTTGTCACTGTGTATGATAAATAACACCGTGATATTTTGGAATGTTGAAGCACTCGTAATGTAATATTATGTGTGCCTTAGTGTTCATAACTGGAAATGTCTATAGTTTATTGTACTTAAGCAATCAAATATGATCGAAAATTGGAAAACATAAAATAAATATGTTTATATGTTTCATTTACAAAAGACATACCATAGCCAAGTGAATTGGCAGACTATCTTTCTGTTTGTAATCTAGAGTAAAGGAGTTACAGTGCAGAAACATTTTATGAAATCACCTCTAAATTTATTTTGATCAGGTTGAGTTTGAAAGATGCTTTTTGACCTTTTTCTAACAATTTGTTAGTTTTTATGTATTTGCTTATATATTTGTTATAGTTTATATATATATTTATTATTTATATATATTTGCTGTAGTTTATATATATTTGCTATATATACACACATATATATATATGCATATATATATATATATATATTCAGGAATCTTTAACTTTTGATTAACTTTGGAAATACATATGATCCATTTTTTAATGACTGTTTCACATATGTCCATATTTATATGCTTACTATATATATATCATAATATGTCATATTATTATAGTATGTAACTGTACACATTATATAAACACACATGCAAGGTACGTATAGCTGGACACACAGTATAGAGTATATATTACAGAACTTGTAACTCCTTATAGACCAGGACAGCAGCACTGTGTCATCTGCACAGAGGTGGCATGCTGTTGTCCGGACTGTGCCTATTCACGCTAAACCCTGTGCCTCCCTTGTGAGACAAAAACAGATAAACCAGAGTTTATACACAGTGCTTTTAGTTTATCTGTGAGTCTATGCAGTTTTGGCTTTGCATTTTCACACATTGTTTAAAAACAATTAAACTATTTTTATATTCAACTCTGAACAATATAAACTGATCTACTCTTCTTCCAACTTAAAGATTTTAGTCTTGTGTGTATCTTTTCCTAACAATGTATTTATTGTATTCCTGCCTTAAATTTTGCTAATATTTTTTCCAGACCTGTTAAAAATACCTGTATTTATCTGGCATAGACACATCCTTTGAAACAGAACAGAGATCTTGTCTTCTTTTCTCTGTCTTTGTCTCTCTCAAATGAAAATACACCTAGTCTCTCTGTCCTTCCAGTGGAAAGTGTAGCCCACTTTTGCGGGTCTTCTTAACCCTAGTGTGCATATTCCCCGTCGCTGCTGCTGTCTGCTTCTTGTTCTTCCTAGTAGCCTTCACGCTTCACATCTTTTGCTCTTTGAAATTCATTTCTTTGATTGTGGTCCTCTATAGTTTTCTGAAATTAATATATTATGTTTTTAATTCAGGCTTGGTCTTCAGTTCCCCAGAAACATTTTCAACTCACATGCTTTTCATGTGTCCCCATGGCAGAATTCCAATGGCTTCCCTGTCATCCTCTCCTACTCCAACCCTGACAACTCCTGGACTTTATAAAACAACCACATTTTCAACTTGCAGTCAGATGCTAGGTACTGAATCTTTTAGATGAAATTATTAGGCATACAAACAACCCTTGACCTGCAGTCTTTAGAGAAAATCTTACCTACCTTTTACACAGGGGTCCCCGTTGTCACCCAGAGCCAGCTCTCCGCCATCCCTTCTGTTGGCTGCAGTACATTTTAGTAGACAGATGTATTTTCAGATTACAAGGGTGTATCTTCTTTCAAACAGGCAACATTCTTTGATAAACCTTTGGGCCCTACCGCTGTCATAGGTGCTGCGGACACAAGTGGGTACATAGTTGCCGTGCCTTACCGGGGTCCACATGTACGAGGCTTTTAATATTGCTCTGTGACAGGGACACTTTCATAGTGTAAAAATCCAAATGTCACTATTTGCACCCACAACTCCACTGGCAAACACTTGAACATAACTGCTATTTAGCAAATAGAATAATGAGCCCTTACTTGGTAGTTTTGAGTTTCCCAACCACTGATTTTCTTTGCAGGGATTTAATCTTTCCCAGAGGTATGGGTATGTCTCTTACACAGATTTTTCCTGGTGTGTGGTGAGCTTTGACTATGCACACAGCCTTTCTTCAGTAGAGGAAAGAGAGCATGGACTATAAACTTGCTCTGAGGAAAGAGTCACACACAATGGATCTTCCTCAGTCTCCCTTCTCCATCTCCCACTTCATGTCTTTCTGTCTTTTTTTGTGTGGTGTGTGAAAGCAGCATGGGTGTGGAATTCACATTCTTTATTTCATTTCATTTTATTTTTTAAGTATTCAGTTCTTACAGGGTCTCACTACACAGCTAGGACTCGTGGTAATCCTCCTGCTCTCAGCCTCCCTAACCCTGGGATCACAGGCATGCGCCACCACACCTGGACTCTGAAGGGCTCAGCCTGCTCTGGGTTCAGGGCTGGCATGGCATGTGGTGCCGGGGACCAAACCACAATCCCTGCCCTTGCCTAAGCTTGCCTAAGTAGGTGCTTCAGTCTGCTGAGCAATCTTGCCAGTCCCTCACACCCTTTTTTTATTTACTGGAAGAAAAAAAAAGTATCTATTTAGAATTAGCCAGCTGGACGAGATGATCCTAATTTTGTTGACAACATCCAATGCATCGTAATGGGGAGCCAGTTGAACATATGCCTTCTTCTCTCCATCAGGCCTGATTAGGGTATTGACCTTGGCAACATCGATGTCATAGAGCTTCTTTACAGCTTGCTTGATTTGGTGCTCATTGCTTTGACATCCACAATGCATGCAAACGTGTTTTTGTCTTCAGTCTTTCTTATGGCCGATTCTGAGGTCAAGGGGAGCTGTTTGATGGCACAGTGGTAAAGCCTGTATCTCCTAGGGGTGCTCTTCTGAGGGTATTTGGGCTGCCTCAGGAGCCGCGGTGTCTTGGGACAGGGGAAGGTAGGTTCTTTTCTTCTTTTTGGTGGCTGTGGATGCCTTTCAGCACAGCCTTCTTGACCTTCAAAGCTTTTGCTTTGGCTTCAGCTTTGGGAAGGGCAGGGGCTTCCTCTTTCACCTTAGGTGCCATCGTGGTAAAAAGGCTTTCACTAACCCTCACACTCTTGACTTAATGTTTTGAAGTGTCACCTGTAATACATATTCCACCTCATGTAAAGTTGAACCTTGTGGTTGCGGGGCCATTTATTGCTCCTTCCATCTAAAGTAATGGGTGATTCGGATCATCATTTTAACCTCTCTTGGATGCTGCACTATTCATCTTAAACTTTTGTCTCCTTAAGTCTTTTCCAGAAGGCTTTTTTCTTTTTTCTGTTGAGTTGTCAGTTTTCTGAAATTTTCATTAAGATCCTGGAAGTCAAGCTTTTTACTGTAACGAAATGCAAAGTATTAAGCTGACCACTTGCCAATCTTTAATTTCTGCTTCAGTCGCATTAAGAACATCCATTGCTATGCAAAGAAAGCTGTTGTGGAAGAGCACTCTTCCTGGGGCGGGGTCACTGGTCTTCCATTTCCCCTCTTCCGTGCTGTTCATTGCACATTCTTCCTGGGACTTGTGTGGCCAGGGGTTCCGCCTTGGGGCCTCCTACCTGCCCGCTGGGTGCTCTCTTTCCATTCCTCTGAATTATGGACAGAAATGCGGAGTTTCAAGTTCATTTCTTAGTGTCCCACTCACTTCCATCTATGATGTTTCTGCTTCTTTAAAACAACCATTCTGTCTCAGTACTCTAAGACTTCTGATATGCTGTCATGATTGAGAAATCTGAATTACTTACGATTTGGGGACATCCTTTAGCTAACTGGCCTGCAGAGCCACTGGCATCACAAGCCCACTGTTTTTCCCTAGGTAACCTGCAGTCACTTGCCCCTGCAGGGTCCCCATGGCACAATCTTGCTGATATTTATATCTTGGTTTATGTGTCCACCAAATGGCATAAGGGTTGATCTCTGCATCTATACCCTGAACCTGGAGATGGCACACAGCTCCAAAGCTAAGGCACAAACCCCACCCTTGTACCCTTCTTTGGCTTTTGTTTTGGACAGCTCGCTCTTGGGAGCACCAACTGCCATGACAAGAGGACACAGTGAGCTCTTGGCTGAGAAACCCCAGCCCCCAGGCAGCAGTGCTTTCTTACACATGAGAGAGACCTCTGGAATGGGGTCTTCCAGTTCCAACCAGGGGTGCAAGTGAGCAGCCCTCTGGGGTGTCTCCCCTAAACCCTGAAGTAAAGCCATACATCACATCATTTCTCAATTTCTTGGCCTTCAGCAATGGGATGGATAATAAAAGTTTATTGTGGTACAAACTAAGATTGATTGATTGGTTGATTGATGATTGATTGGTTGATTGATTGATTGATTGTGAGATATGAATGATGCCTAAAAGTCTTCCCATGTTCTTTTCATTCATGTGGCTTCGTACCAGTATGAACTATCTGATGTTTCATATGTTGAAAGTGTCTAAAAATGGTCTTACAGTTTCTAAAATTATAGTTTCTCACTGCCATGAATTATTTTTTGTTTAGGAAGATTTCATCCCTGCTAACAGCCTTTCTACATTCTACACATTCATGAGATTTCTCACCACTATGAGTTCTTTGATATTCAGTAAATGTATAGTTGGGACCAAGCCCTTTATGTACAATGCACATAATGTACATTTACATGATTTCTCATCAGAATGAATCTTCCTCTTATGTTGATGCAATCTGTAGTGATGACCAAAGGCCTTCCTACATTCTTTTCATACACAGGTTTCACACCTTGAATCTTCTGTTGCAAAAAAACACGTTGGTAAAACCTAAAAATTTTTCCACATTCAAAAGCTTTCAAACAAATATGAATTTTATTTATCTATTTATTTGGTATAGAGTCTCTCTATGCAGTTCAGACTTATAGTGACCCTCCTATCTCAGCCTCCCCAGCCCTGGGATTACTGGTACGCACCACCATGCTCATGTGCAGGGCTGGCATAGCAGGCTTCCATGTGGGCCAGTGCCGCATCCTGTCCTGGGTCCTTGTGCCTGCCAGGCAGGTGGGTAGATGGCTGAGCTACCTTGCCAGCCCTTAGTGATTTCTTTTCAGCATTTGGTAACTAATGCATCCTTCAGAGTCAGGCCTTGTCTGACTCCTTTCTGGTCCTCTATCTTATCTGAAGCCTCATCATCTGTGCGAGAGGGAAGAAGTTAGAGCTGTATCATTTGCTTCCTGTCTCCTGCATAGTCTTTGCTTCCTAAAACTGTCATGCCATGACTGAAAAATAAATTATCTTCATTAATCAATCTAGTTCATCTTCCTGATAAGTGGTATTATTTCTGGCTAATTGTAAGGAAAAGATCATTCATCAATCTTAGTTTTCCCAAAATATGGGCATCACTTTTACAAAAGAAAATAGAAAAGCGACTTCATTATTTATTTATTTAAGAAGGAATTGAAGTCAGGACCTCGCTCTTGCCAGGCAGGCACTGGGCTCCTGACCTGAATCCCTGGCCCCTGCAACTGATTTTACTGAGAACCCAGATGTGCTCAGTTCTCCTTCCGTGCTCCTACGAAGCGCATGTCTCCTCTGCTCTTCAAGGTGTGCGTGAAAGATACTTCTAACCTTGGATGTGCTAGATTACGTGAAGAGAGAGCTATCATGTCCTTCAAGCTTTTAATGAAGTTAAAATACACATAGTCCTTGGGCTGCTGAGGTAGAAGATCATGTCAGTTTCATATAAAGATGAGTTCTGCCTTCATGTTTGTTTTCATTGCATTTTTCTTTCATTGATCTGGATAGAGTTTTCTAAAGCAGGTGACTGTCGGTAATTATCACCGGCAGCCTCAGTTATTCTCCTTTCTTGGCACTGCTGCCGATGGTTTTCCCACTTAGTGCAATGGTGCTTGCTTCTATTTGTGGAGAAGTCTAATTAATTGAGAAATCATTCAGAGATGTTTTATTTTTATTAAATTTATTAGATTGGGAATTTGTAGGAATGTTTAGAGTTGCCATAGCTTTGCGTTTTGGAATTCAGTCCCACTAAGTTTATATAATATATTGATAAAAGTCTACGAAAAGAACTGTATTCTTCACACCAGTGACTGGTCAGTAGCAGGAGTGGAAAACTTGATGCTGCTGACAACACACAGGTGGTCAGTGCCTTCAGGCAGCGGAAGTCGTCGGCCGTGGCACTAGGTTAAATGCTGGAGCAGTTTTCTAAGCACTTCTTGGATGCCAACTCTAATAATGGCGCAAAGGAAAACCTGAGAGGTGGAAGAGAGATTTTCTTGCCACTAGATGTAGCCCCCACAATCATAAGACATCATCAATAAAGGGGTGTGTGTGTGTGTGTTTAATTTTATTTTCAGTTTGACACCTAGAAACCAAACAAATAGAAACCAAAAAATGTGCCTGTTAGTTTCTGAAGTCAGGCTTTTTGTGCTGTCTCTAAAATTAAATCATTTTCCTCAGTGTCAGGATCCTACCTCCCGCCCTTGCAGGGTAAAGGATAACCTCCCAGACACCTTCAGCACTCACCAGCCAGGAGACCGGGTAGGAGCCTCCCAGAATCTGGGGTTTCCGGTGTGCTGCGCATTGGGCACCCCGAGGAGCCTGAGCGTACGCCCCGAAGGACCAAGGAAGACGTGGGATGTAAACGCACCCCTGAGCCGGCATAAGCAGTCGAAACCATCGCTCTCCACGCGCAGGAGCCCACACCCCTGCTCGCCGCAGCGCGTCCTCGCTTTCCTGCTGTGCTGCTGCAGACCCTGTGGACCGCCTTGGTTTACGCTGCAGCGCTGCTTGGTCACCCTCCCTCACCCACCAGTCCTGTCCACGTTGAAGTAAAACTCCCGTCTCACCTGACAAAGGAAGGGCTGAAATCTGCATATTAAGTGTGAATCTTTGGCACAGATACCTAATTAAAAAAGGTCCATTTTCCCCTTTTTTCTCCTTTGCGTTTTTCTCCCCCGAGCTGCTGACATTACTGTAACTGCATTCAGTGTGTCCCCATTCTGTCACGCTCTGAGGAAGGCTAGCAGCAAAGGTGCAGGCGAGAGCAGGAGGCTGAGCGCAGCCCACGGAGGCTGGGAAGCCAGGGAGCGGGGCGAGGAGCTGGAAGGACGAGGGTGGACCCGGGGCGGAGACCACGCTGCGGCGGGTGAGCGTGCTGCGGGCTTCAAGACCGCAGGCAGGTGCCGCAGACAGGACCTGCAAGGGGCGCGAGTACCAGAAAAAAGAGGAAGAGCGTGGACGAAGGGGAGAAGGGCTCCGGAGCTGCCAGAGGCGTGGAGGAGAGGATCCTGGCTCCGAGGACCGGGCGCGGGCAGCGGCCAGCCAGCCATGCAGTGCCACCGTGCAGAGGGCAGGGGTGAAGCTGAGAGAAGCCGGGGGAAGTCCTTGCGTGGGTCTGCATGCGAAGCCAGAGGCCATCGCGCTCCGCAGGCGTGGCTGCGCATCCCACTGCGGGCGCCCTCCTCCACGCGCCTCCGTGGCCCTGTTCAATCCTGCCAATGCGTTCTGCCTCCTCTCCCCTAGATCCTCCTCGCTTTCCCACCTCATAGCTCACAGGGAACCCTGCCTCGGAAACCAAGCCTGCTGCAAGATCTGCTTTATCCTGAAGATGCAGCTGAATACAGCCTTCTTCTGGCTTCCCCTCACCTCTTCCGCTAAGACCAGACTAGCCAGGAATCAGCACAGCCTTCATTAACTGGGGATTAGTTAAAATCACCTGCCCAATTTCCTTTCCTTTCCTTTTTTTTTTTCTCCACTCTATTCATGTAAACAGATTTGCTTTGTTTTTCAAAATTGTTTAAAAATTCAACTACTGAAATGCCTCAAGGTGAGAAGCTC
Source organism: Capromys pilorides (assembly GCA_004027915.1). Lineage (NCBI taxonomy): Eukaryota > Metazoa > Chordata > Mammalia > Rodentia > Capromyidae > Capromys > Capromys pilorides. Next base: position 6,793 of record PVKN010014254.1, on the reverse strand, counting down.
GGAACACTGCGGTCGTTTCTGCCCGAGTCCACCTCAACGGCCATGCCCCTTGGCATGTGAAACCACCCGTCTGTCTGAATCCAGGTCCTCGGGCAGGTATGGGCTGGAAGAGCCACGGTACTTGAACGAATCCAGGACAGCTGGCCAGTGACAGGTCCCAAAGGGAGAGACATGGAGGAAACTGTCCCGCTGGAGCACAGCCCCCAGAGAGCGGGCATTCAGGGAGACGGAGAAGATCTCGTGCAGCGCCGCAGCCTGTACGCGGGCGAGGCAGCCACACCAGAGGGTCACCCAGCCCGCCTCCTCAGAAGTCCTGGCTTGCTATGGAAGCTCAGCATGCGCACCCTCTGCCCACTGTCAAGTGTACCTCTCCTCCTGAAACTGTATTCTCCAATCCTGTCTACATGTGCCTGGTCATAGAAATATCCCACATGTATGCAAAACTACACATGTTGATGTATAATTGAGTGAGGATGTTACATATGCAACCCACAGTCACGCAGGATTCATAAATCTCGACCCTTACAGGTATCAAACACATTCAGTTGAAGGCGGAAATGACAACATCACAGAAGGACGCTACTATTAAGGCGCCATCTAATGAGGACATTCAATCTCCCTGAGCATTCTGAACCCCTGCTTCACTTTTCCACATTCAGACTTTGCTTGAGTATCAGTCCTGATTTGACACATGAGGTAATTAAGCAACCATAGATCTACATTTCACAACTTATTACCTTCATCTTCATTGCTTCTTCAGACCCGACTCTGCACTGGGAAATTGTCTGAAAGAGTCGGCTTGGTGTTCACATATTAGCTAGTGTTGATAGAGCACGGAGCAGTGCTAACCACCTGCAGTGACAATGGCACTTAACCCTTGCTGAGCTGTTCCCCGTCGCTAGCATGTCTTTGCACATAACACCCATTTTCCTCCTAAGAACCGCCAGTACTTATGCTTAGTACCCTCATTTTGTTCAGGTACACTAAGCCCTTCTCCTCACCCCAAAAAGAATGGCTAACATGTACCTGGTCATAGAAACATCTCAAATGTTTGCAAAATTATACATATTGATGTGTAATTAGATGAGGATTTTATATATTCAACCAATAGCCATGCAAGATTCATAAATCTCAATTCTTACAGGTAGGCCAGTAACAAAAACTGGAAAGGCTGTGGGGAAAATGAGCCCTTCTCCACTGCCGGTGGAAGTGCAGCCTGGTACAACCACTGTGGAAATCAGTGTGGAGATTTCTTAAAATGCTAAGATTGGCGGTCCCATTCAAGCTAGCTCTTCCCCTTCTGGATATTTTTCCAGAAGAACCAAAAATATATATGTGCTATATATGTGCACCTATGTTTACAATAGTGCAAACTGTCATAGCTAAATCCTAAAAATCTCCCAGTTGATGCCCATCAACTGAGGAATGGACAAAGAAGATGTGGTACAGGCATGCACCACCAAGCCTGGTCCTGGCAGCTGGCTCAGAGTGCCTTGGGATGGGGCTGGCATGGCCTGTGGTGTAAGGATTGAAACCCCATACCTGTGCTTGCCAAAACCCAGAGACCATATTTTTAAGTGAAATAAACCAGACGCACATATGCAAGTATCCTGTTTTCTCCTTTGTATGAGAACCAGAAGGAGAAAATGGAATCTGAAGGGTACAATAGATACTGGGAAAAGGGAATGAACTTATTCAAAAGGAAATAGTCACTGAGTTGAGCAGAAGGACAGGAGAGGGAGTTGCGGGGAGAGAGATTTATCTACGTATGTGAGCAGGACGGTTTGGACAACTGTACTGTGCATTTCTGCTGGTCTATGGAAAGGCGTGGATAATACTTAATTTGTTTTGACTCCTTTTTCCAATTGTTTCTCCTTAATTTCTCATATACTTCTTTCTTTTTCCTCCTTTCTTCATATTTTGCATGCATGTATCTGGTAGCAAGAATAACTGGCTCAGAGACAACACTGTGCATTAGAGCAAATGTGAGATTCATATGACTTTGTGAAGTGAGATTCTGAATCGCTTGTGGCTTCTCTGTTTCAATACTATTCAGTACTCTTAAGAAAATAAACCAGCTTCCCACAGTTATGTGGTCAGTAAGCACTGAGACAAGATTGAGTCCCCAGCATTGGAGTTCCAGACTTAGAGCTTTGGAGGATCAAATTATTGTTCCTCTCCTGAAGATCCTGAGGTGGGTGGCATCTAGCTTGTACTGAGTCAGCACTGTGTGAGCAACCAACAGCTTTTATTTTGGGGGATCATGGTACTGTACCATGTATAACAGGGGTACTGATACACAGCTCCAAGACAAAATCAGATCTCCTGACAAGCCCTTAACACCAGCTTCTCTGAAGGAGTCAGGTGGCCACGCCTTGCCCGGGTGATGGTTGTGCACCATGCCATCAACCCTTAAACTGTCCTTAAAGGCTTCCTGCCTGATCATTTCTTGGGTGCTTGTGCTCTTTGTGGTCCCGGCTGGTTAAAAGGCCATCTTCCTTTGCCCCCACTCTGAGATTACCCCAACTCCCCCTTTGTCCCTGGTGGCCTTGCTCAGTTTGGTTCTTGCTCCTTCTGCATCTGATCGTCTGGATCTGAATCACTGTGTGCTCGCCAGCAGGTGGACCTCCCACAGGGGCAGCTTGCTCCCGGAATTCATAAGCCAAGGTTTCTGTCGAAGGTAGCAGAAGGCCTGAAATAGCATCTCCCTAGGAATCATAGTCCCATTTAAATTCAAATCCGTTTGTGTAGCTCATACCCACCTCTGCTGGATTCCATTTTCTCCCTAAGGTTTGGAACAACCAAATTTACTCAGGATGAGAATTTTTATTCTTGTTCAAATCTCTAGGGTGCTCCATTACCAATAAAACATTCACCATGTCTTGATACACAGCATTTCAAACATCAGGACAGTCTTCAGAGCCCCCTCCCCAAAGAACTAAAAATGAAACATCCTGTGTGGAGGAGCTGTGGAGTATGAATATAGCTGAGCAATCTGGAACAACACTGGCATCCACAGACAAGGCTGTTGAGTAATTCTGGGGGGAAAGTTATGTAATTCTTCTACCCTCAGTGGGACAAGCAACAAGCTCAAGCTGCAGGGCAAAAGTTTGGTTGCCATTGGCGGTTCTTTCAATAGAATGGGTACATAGCTAGGGTTTGTTTGGAAAAGAGACAGGCAATGCGGGCCCCTGTGGCCCTACACTGGGCCACGAGATCCGTGAGAAAGAGCACAAGCTGGTGTGCGTGAGGAGCTCTTGGTGTGCAGGATTTGGGCGGCACTGGTACCACGGTGCCCGAAGCTCCACACTTGTTCCTAGAACACCTGAGCTGCATAAGGTCACAGGAATTTGCTTACTCAGCGTAAATTTTTGATTTTTTTTTTTTTTTTAAATGGAATGTTGAAATAAGACATTTCCCTTCTCTTATCAGATTATTTAAAGGAGAGGATTAAAACATCATTTATAAATATGGGTTAACTATTTAGACAAGTGCCTCAGGTTTCTTAAAACCATGACCTCCTGTTCACTTTGGGTTCCACTCCACCAAAGGGACCGCATCCTTGTCAATGTCTTTTGGAAGCTGGCAGAGAGATTGTTTTTTTGTTTGTTTGTTTGTTTGCTTGATTTTGGCAGATATTCTGAGCTAGCACACAGCGCACCGCAGAAACTACGACAAAAAAAAAAAGGCCAAGTGCGGCGTGCATCGCGCCTTCTTCTGCAGTTGTATCCACGCTTTCTTCAGGTCTTTGTTAGCTGCCCCAACGAAACACACCCAGGTGACACCAAAGGACGTACGGTGGCCCCAAGTGTCTCAGGCGGCCCGCGCAGCCCCATCCCCCACCGTCCCTATCACGTGCCGCGCAGTCCACTGCAGACCCACCGGTCTCCTCCCTGTTCTCCTGCCATTGGACAGAGAAGCCTGCGGAGACCGCGGTGCTCCGCTGGCCTCGACGCTCCACGCTGCCAGGAGCCAGCTTTCCCGGAGTCGCTCGGACTCCCCCGGCACCACTCCCTGCCGTTGAACCCATAATGGGCTTCTCGACGCAGCCCCGCGGCCACGCTGCCCTCCCGGCAGCCGCGAGCCCTGTGTACCTGTCCCTGTCCCCTCCCCCACCACGCACATGCGCACACGCTGTGTTTGGTCTGCTTAGCTACCCACATGGGACCCCGAGCCACTGAGCAGAGAACGAGTTCACCGGCTCTGTTATGCCGCACCCCCGCCTGGAGAAGTGCCAGTACCTAGGTGATGCCCAACAGATATTCGCCATATGAACAAAGAGACTGAATTTGTGTGACTTCCAGTGATAAGCAACAAGGCAGTGGCTGTAAACTAAAAGTGCATTTGTCTCACTTAAGCATGGTGGCCTCGAAGCCGGGTGGCAGTGGACAGCACATCCTTCTCCTTGTTAGCTGTCTCTGTGTCACAAGATGGCACACACAGTGGCAGCCATCACACCAATGCTCCAGGTGAGAACAAGCAAGTAGGGATTCTTCCCTAGGAATTTTGTATGTCCCTGGCACACATTTATTTAAATCTCATTGCTGAAAAGTCTGTCTCTTGGCCATGCTCAGTGGCCAGAGAAACCCAGGTTGTGTAGGTGGTGAGGGGCAAGGTCTAGGAGACGGGGTTTGTGGTCGCGTCTGTAGCATGCTCGCTCTGGCACCGTTGCTAGGACCGGGGAAGCCTGTGTGTGTCAGACACCAACCTGTAGCATAAGCCTCGAGCAAACGCTAATTTATTGCCTCTGTGGGAGGCTCTCACAGCTACCTAGGTCTTCTCTTTGCAGTCTGTGCCTCTCTATTTCCACTAAAAATGTCGCAACAGTATTTTATAATGTTGTGCTGAGCCTTGATTATGGAACTGTATGGCCTTAAACTACAATCTTAGCTTGCATTGTTTTATATATTAATAAGTTTTGTGTAGGGCCAGCCAGATAGCTCAGCAGACTAAGACACCTGCTTAGGCAGTGCGCAGCAGTGAGGTTTGCTGTTGTGCTGTGCTGGCCCCACCCCCGGGCTGCACTGAGAAGGCCATTGAGACCGGGAGTGGTGGCAAGCGCCTGTAATCCCAGAGCTTGGAAGGTTGAAAACAGGAGGATCACTATGAGTCCGATTTACACGTAGTGAGATCCTGTAGACTCTGTACTAAATGCATTTAAAAAGAAACAAAAAAGCTCCATGAGTAGCAAAGCCGGTGACTTCTGCTGATACTCGGGACCCTCAATGCACGATGTGTTTGAAGCTCCTTCACGGAGGTAGTGACGTGAGGGTCTGTGCACGGCACACCCAGGGCAGCATCATAGCAGCCACCTACAGAATCTCCACCCAGGCTTCCAGGATTACAGTGCTCTTTCAAGCAAACAAATGTGTTTCTGAAAAAGGGGGGTCTAGAGGTATTAGAACTAATGTTTTAGACATAACACAAAATAACAATTCTCTACAATTCTGGGAGACACAATTAAACAAAGCTTATTTTACAGAGGCTGCATATGGCCACTGGCTCAGAATGCCTCCGAAACAGACTTTGATCCCAGCTTTCCTTCAGTGGTGAGTTCTCTCCGCAGTCCATGCAGGTCTTGTGGCACACAGAGCTCTCTCACCCACACAGGAAATCCCAGTGCTGATGGTCCCTCACAGCATGGAGGCCCTGAGAGGGCCAGGCACAGCTCTGGGCCAGAACCTGGGGTGCACGTGGATGTGAGGATGTCCTGGCCTCATCAAGGACTGAGAAGCCCTATCCAGGGTTGCCCAGGCCTCGAGGACCCCAGCGGTGTTTCTTCTTGTCTGTGACTCTAGCTATAGTGTGGCTGCAGCACAGCATTGGAGATCAAGCAAGTTCCATAAAATCAATCAAAGACAGAGACCTGGGTGTAAACCTCAATTCAACTTTCAGGTAGAATGAGCCTTTCAGCTACTCTCTATGGTACCCATCTCCTGGAAGGCCCCAGGGACCCCAGCTCCTTGTGCAAGTGTGCGTCTGTGAGGCTGCTTGTGAGGTGTGCAAAAGGGACCTGATGGACGTGTGGCTCAATCTGTGCACCCTGGGCTACAGGGTCTGTGTCACGGGTGTGATTTCTAAGCACATATCTTTGCACAATGCATACTCGACTCTTCCAGACTTCCCTGAATCCTGAGTAAGGCTTGCACATTGCTTTTAAAACATTACTGTTCTATGAGAAATGATAGTTGTCTTACTATAGTTATCAGTGCCAGTGTTATTTCCCTTGCCCCTCCAACTTAAGTGAGAGCTCCAACAAGCCAGAAACAGAGACCTAGCCCATGGGTGCTCAGTACATACGTATTGAGAAAAATGGAAGAGGAAGGAACAGGATGGAAGAAATGAATGGGTCAGAATCATACAAATGAGAAGGGTGTTGAGACGGGGTATGCAGCGGGCACAGTGGTGTCCGAATCTGAGAAAACACCACAGGAGCAAAAGGCAAGCAACTTGGAGAGTGACCACCCATGCTAGCAAGAGCAAATTGGCTTCAGAGTCTGGCATTGCTTGGCACCAGTTGCTTGAGGCAGAGTCTAAGTCAGCTCAGAATATTCTTTAGGGGTCTGGGGTGAGCAGTCTAAGCGCCTGCCTGGCAAGCTCAGGGACCCAGGCTTGATTTCTAAGTCAGCATGGTGTGCAGGCACATGCCTCGCAGGCAACCCAAAGTGAGTGTGGTAGCACACACCTATAATCCCAGCACTGGGGAGGCCGAAATGGGGGGATCACTATGAATCTGACCTGCATAGTGAGACCCTGCATCAAATACATAAAATAGAAGAAGGAGGAGGAGGAG
>PVKN010014253.1:0-19330 GCA_004027915.1 Capromys pilorides | reverse complement strand
TCCCCAGTGCTGGGATTACAGGCGTGCGCCACCACACCTGGACTTGGTCGCCTGCTCAGCACCCCAGGGGGCAGGGTACAGCATGTGGTACCAGGGATGGAACCCCAATCCCTGGACTTTCCTAAGCAGGCACTTAGTCTGCTGAGCTATTTTGCTGGCCCCACCCTGAAATTCTTATTGGAGTGCAAAAGAACCCTTCAAACGCAGTGCGCCGCCGCCACCACCATCAGCAGTAATAAGAACAGTGATTGTACTGTTTACCATTTGGGAGGTTTCAGATGTAGGTCTGCTAGAATATATGGAATAGGAGTTGAGATTTCTCAAGGACTTTACAAAAATGGCTCCTTGATACTAGGAAAGCAAAATTCATTCATTGCAAATGCGTGGAAGGTAACAATGTATTCGTTTATTAGCACTCTACTCTCTACTTCCTGTCTTTCCGGCGGAGGGGAGTGTCTGGTACAAGGGCATGGTGAGAAGGAAATGAGGTGACTTTCCCTTTCTATGACTGTCGAGTCTAACTACACCTTCTGGTTAAAGCAGTGTTGATGCTTTTTTTTTTTTTTTTTTTTCAGGACTGGGGTTTGAACTCACAACCTTGCACTTGCCAGGCAGGCACTTGTGCCACGGAGCTATCTCCCTGGCCCCTTGTGTTGATGCTTTTGCCCAAGTACTTTTAGAAAGAAGTTAAGATTATAGGCAATGCCTGGAAGGAGTGACATCGCTGTACTACTAGAAAATACAGCTTATCATTGTGAGTTCTATTTGTTCCCTAAAACGCCTTGAGAAACAGGTGATTGTCCTTTCCTTGAGGCTCCCAGTCTGCTGGCTCTGGGAGTGATCTGGGGGCTGTGCATGTGGTGTCCACTGCAGCGACTCCAAGGGTCTGTGCCAATACGGAGGACAAGTGTTGGGCACAGGAAGAGCGCTTGTAGCAGAGTCTTTTATAATTTACTGAGGTAGGAGTCCAACTACCTTTAAAAAGCAAGCCAGAAAACAAGTTGAAGAACCTCTAACATGGTTTAGAAGACAGGATCGAAATGGACAGAGTGGCAACGCCAAAACGTCCTCTTCTTTGGCTGCCCCGTATTTTCTGAAGATATATGAATGTGGCACGTTAATGGGCCAGCTGCACAGAAAAGCTGGCTTTCTTGCACTATAAGCAAGATTATTTTACCTTCCAATAATTGAGTGTGTATCGACACAAGAGGCTATGCTGTGAGCAGGGATCCCCAAGGAGGTGCAGGCTGGGTGGCTCCTCATCAAAGAAGTCCTGGAGCTTCAAGGTTTACACGCTTGGGGGAGCCTCGCTTCTAAGCTGGGGCTCTCCTTGCTGTCCTCACAGCACTGTTCCCTGCCCTGCCTCCCAAAGACACCAGGGTAGGAAGGTTTGTGTGACTTCATGCACATCCCAGTCACCCACTGTGATGCCGTAGGGACGGTGCAGAGGAGGAACTGACAGCAAATGTTCTGGAACTTTGGGAGAAGCATTCGATTTCAGTAAAATGGTATCAGTTGCCCATCACAAGATACTTGTGAGCACACTGCCTGAAACTTCCTTTCGAACAGCTCGCATTAGCTAGGAAGGAAGGCAAAGGTCCCAGAGAAGACCATCTTCACACAACACCCCAAACTGACCTTTTTGGGTTTGGCTCCATTGAGGACAAGGATTTTGAGTAGGGCAAATAAATCTGACAGCTCACCTGTCACATCTTATCTAGCTGTTGAAAGAGCAGAGTTAACACACAGCCCTCCATGACCTGCATCATCGGGAGCTCAGCAGCTGGCTGCCAGCAGCCCGGCACATGGTCCTGGCCTGAGTCCACAGGGACACTGGAGTGTTTGCCTGAGGGTTGCTTAGGCCAGAGCCCTTTGGAAGGACACCAAACAGATGTCCAGGCGCCCTCGGTTGGTTAAACAGCTGCTGCTTTGTTATCCTGTGATTCTGAGCTGTATTCCCAACTCTTGGAGCTCAGTGGTCAGGGCCTTTAGATACGGCGTCTGCCATGCAGGGCTGGGGAAAATGAGAGAGGACAACAGTGTCTGTGGGTAGCGCCAGCAAAGCTAAATAGTTCAGCGTTGCTAGCAGAAGTTTCCGTCCGCAGTGCTTCCCTACCCACTTGGCTCTTTGCTAATTGAAACTGCACTCGCATCCAGCTTGTGCTTGTGCACATCCATCCCCCAGCAAACATGGAAGGGAGCTGGCGTGGAAAGATCTTTGGCACTCACTTTTCTTTGTGGTCCTTCACGTGCAAAGCCGCTTTGCCTCAAGGTAGAGCACGTGAGATAATTAATCCCTCTTGCTGGGAAGAAAAGTTTGGAGTATTTCTTTACAGTATTCAATACAACCATACACATTACTAAAAACACAGTCTACCCCATGTTTGATGAGCAAGAGTATGAGAGAAAAGCCTAACACTCACTTGGCGTTACTTCCAAAGCCTCTCACCTGCCCCTCTCTGTTAAAAAATATCCTCATTTTCAGAGGATTAAAATAATTCCTCAGTCAAAGGGCTTATAAAAGGTCACAGCCCTACAGGTTGTGAAGCCAGACTTGGACCCAGGTTCTTGCTTTCAAATCCCTGTTTTGTCATCCTCATAGGGACCTACCCGCTGTCCCTTGTATTTGAACATTCAGTTCTGGCAGGGGGGTGCTTTGGATCTCCACAGGTGAACCTTCAGAGGCATGAGTGGCATGAGTATGTGGCCCCATGCTCTGGGCATTATGCCTGTGGCACTTACGTCATCACTGTTCCCCAAAGTGGGGCTTCATCTCACCCCTTTACCCTGGATTGTCAGCATCTTGGACAACCAAATCTGAATTGATTAATTATGCTACCTTTCCTTCCTAATAGATTATTAGGGAAAGGGGCAGTCTGATGATCAACGCCCTGGCTGTATGAGCTATGAAGGGGAAGATGATAGGGTATGTTTTGATGTCTTTTAAGAGAGAATCTTCCACTCTGGGCTCTGCATTGGTAGCCTTGAGTGACTTGGACTGGTCACTGAGGCAGTTCTAAACCTTCGTGTCACTGTGTAAGGTGGGGAACATAGGAAATAATGTGTGGGTTAAAGGAAATAATGTGCTTGCCACGTATATATTTAACATTTTTGTTTCCTGCCATGAACTTAAAGTCACATGAACTGCAAGGCTGGTTGCGGCATAAAGGCAGCAGGAGCCATGATCCTCAGACTTATTATCCTTCCCCTTTGCAGGAGTCTGAGCGTTCTGGGGTGGCCAGGTTTTCCTGCATATGACATTTGCTCAGATAGGAGACAAGAGTTTCTCCTGTTCATTGTTGTTTCTAGCCATAGGCACTGTCCCAGCAAAGCAGTAATCATTTAATGTCCCCTTGTGGCTTGTCCTGTTGATAACCCAGAGAAATCTACAATAATATTTAATAAATAAAGGAGAATTTGTTTCACTCAGTGTATCTTCAGTTGAACTATATGAAATGCTCAAATTTTACAAAGCTCTCTCTCTTTTTTTGTATCTTGATTTACTCAATCTATCCTAACCCCTATGTTGTTGGATTCATTTATCTTTAATTCTAAGTTTTGAGTTGTAATTACTTGCACTTACTGTTTGACTTTATAATTAGAAAATTCTTAATAATAATGTCTTGCTTAATCATCAGTATAGCATAAGAAATAGTAGTATTAGCTTTAATTATAAATAGAGAAAGGAAAACCTGTGAAGAGTTTTTTCAAGGTCCTAGCCAAGAAGTGGCCAAGCCATTGAATTAGGGTGTTTTGATTCCCAAGTTCAGATTCTTTTTTTTCATCACTCACAAGCTGTCCTTTCTGTATTACCACCAAAATTATCAGCAGCGACACCATAAGAATATTCGTATGGTTGTTACTGATCTGTTTTTACTTTTGTTGCCTCCTTGTTTTTTCTTCTAGGCTTCCTTAGTTATTTCAGCCATTTGTATACCCAAGAGTGACCCAAGGTGATTTATTTGGGCCTGAAGAGGAAAGGACCTTGGTACTTGGCTCTGCCTACTCTGTAACTTTCTCCAGCTTTTTTGTCTGGATCTCTGAACTGCAACAACTGATACTTCAGACTTTGGAAGGTACCCTTTGATTACCTGCAACCCATTGGGCACAGGTGGCCGACCATCCATGTGGGTAGAATGTTTTTGCCTCGATTGCAGTACAAATTTTAATTCTTCATTATACATTTGCTGCTAGACAAGTGCCCAATTATTATCCATCCATAGCTAAGTAACCTCCTGCTCTCTTTTGGAGCGGAGACAAAAACAGTCCTTCCAGAACTGGCAGAGGGCACAGATCAAAGAGTGCTTTGTGTCTCGCTCTGACCAGGAAGGGACGTGCTCTCTGCTCGTGCCAGAGAGGCCTTTACAATCTCCTCACATGACTGGCCCCTTGTGTGCTGGTGACAACAAATTCTACCACTTTCCTCTTTCTTGTTTTCTTCCTTCCTGTTCCACAGGTAAAGCCTGATCCTGCTTCAGGCTTCTGCACTTGCTGCTGTCTCTAGCTCTAACGCTTTTCACATAGACAGTTGATGTCTCCCTCCCCTTTCTCCCATATCTACTCTATGTAGCAAGGCCCTGCCTCTCCTTCACCCTACTAACCCAACCTCCTTCAAGTAGTTATTATCCCAACACAAAGAATATTTTTTTGTTTATTGTCTGGCTTCTTCCTCAAGAATATAAGCTCTATGAGAATGAGGACTTTGCTTTGGTTCATAAATTATGGAGAGCAATGGGCTGAGTAGTATCCCCCAAATTAATATGATAAAACCCTGCTGCCAGTGAGCAGCAGCAGCCTGGATGTGCTGTACAGCGGATGCTTTTCTAAACCTGTGATTTTTACACCGAAGTGGTTTTCCACTGTGTGAATACTGAGCTCCCAGTTGGGGTACTGAGGGTAAGGGAGGTGCTATGCAAACACGCATGGTTAACTCCTTATCCTTCTTTGTTCAGTTGCTGCCAGGGGCAGATAAGGGTTTCACGTTCCATCAACCTAATGCTCCCACCCAAGGCTTTGACCCAAAACTGAGCTGTCTAAGATGGCGGAGCAGGGCATCTGTTTCACTGGGAGGCTGGGAGCCTGGTTGAAGCAAGGGTGTAGTTGGCAACTGTGATGGCTGAGCTCTCATTTAACGCTTCATGATTTTGTTTATGTATTTATTACACAGTCTCACTATGCAGCTGGGACTCATAGTGATTCTCCTGTCTCAGCATCCCCAGTGCTGGGATTACAGGCATGCACTATCACACCCAGTTTCAATGGCTGGCATGATGTGCCCTGGGTTCCAGCGCCAGCATGGTAAGCAGTACTGGGGATCGAACCCAGGTCCTTGTGCTTTCTAGGCAGGCACTTAGGCCACTGAGCTACCTTCCAGCCAATGTTTCATGATTTTGGTAGAGGCTCGTGCCTTTGATGAGCCAGTTCCACAGTATATGAAGCTCCTGGAGGCTTAGCCATGTGTCTGTTTCTTTACACCTCTTGGAGATTTTTTTTTCTTTTTAGCCCTTTCTCTCTTTTCTGCTGAAACTAGCTACTGTGACTTTGGTTCTACCAGGAATGCAATTTACATGCATGCCCTGGACTCCTGGCCACTCTCTCCTCCATTCCCAGTCTGTGTCCTGTGAGTATCTGACCCTCTCTTCTCATATAAACCCTGATGTTTTTGCTTTCCCTGCCCATGTTCATCCACACCCACCTAACAGGCTTCCACTCCACCTTTGCTCGGCCTCAGCTGCGCCTTTGTAGACACCCCGCAGCCCTTTTATTCCTTTGTCCTGTCCATCCCTCCTCTCAGGCAAGTCAGAACGTGCACTGTTCTCTATAGATGGGCTCCTTCTCTCTCAGCAGACTGCTCTTTGAACTCTCTGCTCTGCTTACCCCAAGTACTTCCTGCTACCCCTAGCCCTCATCCCTGCATCCAACCTCTGTGCATCCGTGGTATGTACCCTATCCATGTGCATTTTTACTATATTTCTTGCAGAGCCCGAGCATGGGGCACCCCCCTGCCACTTAGGGTAAATTCCTCCCGGTGCTCCCCATTATCCCTGTCACCTCTCACTTTCTCCACAACCTCTTTTCTAAGCCAACACCATTGGCTTTTGTACCTCAGCTCTCTGTCTACAAAATAACTCAAAAACATTTAGTGTACATTGTTGGCTAATTATTTTGTATGCAAATTGTTTCCTCATATGTTCAGGAGTCTGTTCTTGAGATGAGTTAAAGATTTGTTAAGAAAAGAACAGAAGTTGAAGAAAAATTGTCGAGTATACAGTAAATGTCATCTGTACTTTTTTTAAAAGGGTAAAGTGATTAGATGTTCACTAGAAAAGATGGCCAGTCTGGGCCTTCTGTCTCTGAACAGTTGGAGGCTGGGGATGTAGCTCAGTGGCACAGTGCCTGCCTGGCAATCACAAAGTCCTAAGTTCAATTCCTGGTACAAAAAAAAGCAAACAGGGTGAAAAGGCAGATCAAAGAACCACTTGAGTTGTTTATGGATTCTTGAGAAGGCTTTGAGAATAGGGTTGAGCTACTCATGTTCCAGGCTCTCTATGACGCCTCCACCACCATTAGGAGGGCTTCATACTCCCTACTAGATCTTTCCATGAGCCTCTCATCCTGCCTAAACTGCTTCCATCTTGAAAATGTTATAGCCCCCCTCCCCTGGCTAGCAAGGCTCCAACTTCTTATTCAAATGGCAGGCACCTCTCCTCTGGGTCTCTGCTTCCTCTCCTCTCTTCTTCCTTACCAATGAGTCTGTCCTCTGAGCATTACCACTTCATTAAAACTCTTGCACAAATATTATGCATGACCTCTGTACCACCCACAAACAGTGTTTTTCAGTTTTCTTCCTGAAGTGTTTCACCGTTAGAAATATCCGAACATCACAGATACCCAGCAGTGCTGGCTGTTCGTGCACATCCACGATGGTGTCACAGCTGTCCTGTTCACAGGCTTCACTTCTTCACATCCCAGCCTTGGACACAACCAGACACACTCAGTGGGGTGTGGCTGCACATTCCCATCACGGGCTTAGGCACAGCATTCCCCGAGGGTTTACTTGGCTAGTTTTCCTCCCTCTGGAACTCTTGCGATCATCTATCTCCATTTTTTGACAGCTAATGACCATGTGCTAGTGATTCCAAAATCCTGCCAAATACTGCTAGAAAATTATAGAGGGAAAACTTTTGGTCCAGGGGAGGAGATGTGTTTTGTCTTAAAGAAATACTAACGTTGTATATGAACTCTTGCTTTTCATTATCTACCTTTCATTGAGTAGTTAGTTAAATGTTTCCTGGGAGGTGATCAAGTTTGTTTAGGTGACAGTGAAGCATGATTTTGCCTGAATTGCTCTTCCTTTTTTGTAATAGGGACTTCCAAATAAAGACTAGGACATGGCTGTCTTCTGGTTCACCCCATCCATCAGTTGTCCCCTGACTTCTTCCATAAATATTGAGACTAGTTAGGTGCACTGCAGGCATGGGGAATGTTCTCTGCCTCTGGAGAACTGCCATCACTAAGAAAGGCTTAGGGAGAGGAGGACTTGGGAAGGGCAGCAACATCTGATGTCTCCAATCTACTGGCACAGTCAGGCCACTCACAAGACATGTTTCTGCTCTTAAGGCATAGTTAGGATGCCTCATGGTGCTACATCAAGAAAATTCAGGCAAGTGTCGTAGCTTGCCGTTTTTACATGCAGAATTAGTTCTGGGAGACCTGGAAGAATTTCATGGGGTTAGCAAGAGAGTTCCTGATCTTTGGACAAGGGTATCCTCATCCATGGCACTGTGACCCCTCTCAGCATGAATGATCTCAGTAATATACTCAGCCACTTTTGGTTTTGCATTTCCTTCCCCTCTCTCCTCTACTTGCTCCTTGATAGCAGCGGCCAGGATGCTTCCCTATGACACATGTGGCCTGTTCCTAACCCTGGCCTTGGAACATAAAGTGCAAGAACTCTGGAATCCCCGCCTGAGCTCTGGTTCATTATCTGTGTGACCTTGGGGTGATTGCTTATCGGAGTCTGCAATTAGTTAATTATAATATGGGAACCAAAATTTGCTTTCTCACATGATTGCAAAACTAGAACTCCAAATGGTAGTTGTTAATAATATCATTAGCAGACACATAGTAAATATTTCTTGCTCCTCTTACTTTCTCCTAGAGAAATCATTAAGTTCTGTGATTTGCATATTACATATTTATTATGGATAATTCCTCTACTCAACTCTCTGTTGTCTGTAGAGCACATTAGGGCATTTATTACCACTAGTAAATATTAATGCATATATATTTTTATGGTTTGAGTCCTGAATTCTAAGATTTATGAAGTTGGAAGCCCTGAATCTTTCCTGGCTCAGACAGTGTCCCAGTCATGGTAGATACTGAATATTTGAGGACACAGATGAATAGCCTTCAACCTTTAACCTTTATCTCTGTATTATACTTGTATCCCTGCTTTCCACATTCCTCTAAACAGCCAGAGCCCAACCCAAATGGGGGCCAACTGTGGTAGCCCAGACTGGAACAGATTGCTGTGCAAATACTTGGCAAAGTAATAATCTATTTGTGGATACACAGAAATTGGCTGTATCCCCAGTAGAGTTATGAACTGTCACTATTAACACCCATGAGTCACTAACATCATGGTGGGCTGAATGATTTTTCTGCAAGGTTCAGAAGGCACATTATACTAAAAAAGCCACCATCCATCTGTCTGATCAGTGCCTGCTCCATTGATGTCACAGATTTTTAAATGAGCTTCCTCTTCCTGACCAAATAAACTAAGACCTTACGTAATTCCCGGAGTCCACATGCAGAGGAGGTTGGAGTATCAAATAAGGGTGTTGCTTTTATTTTCATCACTTCCAAGACACACTGTGGTATCATGGACGGAGAAGTTAAAGAGGAAGATAAGAAAACAAACAAATCCTGTATTTCCACTTTTTAAGCCAAATTTTTGACCTGGTGTCCTAGAAATTGTAGTAGTGAGGACTGGAAGGAGGAGCAGAATGCTTTTCTAACCTAGTGGCATTTCAGCCACAGAGAATTGTATACTTCATGGGCTTTGCTCCTTCATGTCTACCTTTAGATTGTTCACAAGTTATTTTAGTGACAGCTTTATTCAGCACCACTTAGGGAAAGGAATTCTGGGAAACATGGTTGCAGCTTTGCTGAAGTGACACAACATAAAGCTACCACAGATACAGTAGTGTGCCTGGTTAGCATCCCAGAACAGGGAAAGCCTGAAACAGAAAGAATATGAATGTCTCAATTGTAAGAGTAAGCCAGCTGTGGGTCATATTTTGAGATGATGTAAATTCCCAGCGAAATTCACCCAATAGCTTCAGAATCATCTGGTGATTTTGGCTGAATCAATTTTTTACAAATTTTTTACAAATTGACCCAAATGAAGCTGGTGTGAGGGCTTTCCTCCCAAGACCTGTGATGTTAAGGGATCTTTGGTTACTTGCTTACTTTGAAGGTTAGGAAGTGAGATCCTAGGCTCAACTTGTGTTCCAGTCTCAAACCTCATAACAGTCATTTCTCCAAGGAATCTTTGCCCTTTTAGTTGGAGGGCAGTATTTAGCACCAAGATCTGGGTGCTACATATGCTCATGGCTGTTGGTACGCCGCTGAACCTAGACCCTTTCAATGGTAGTAATAAAAATACATTTTAAAAAACTCAAGAGTTCACACTGGTATTTATTATTAAATGATAAACATCTTTTATTAAAGGATAAAAATTATCCTTACCTTTGTTTTAAATAAAAAAGATAAATTTTTGCTTTTTTATAGAAAAAATCTTAGTTTCTCATATTAATATATTTACTTATTTCATCTTATGATATATATTGTATAATCTAGTTTGAGAATCTAATACTTTATTAGTCTGCTTCCCAATTGATAGGACACAATGCGTAACACACCTTAAGGAGTTTATTCTTTTACAAGGTACATTTTTATTATAATGTAGTTAAGCTACAAACAAGAACATAACAAACTCCTATATATCTGAAAACTAAACAATACATCTCTAAAATAAACAGCAATGAAAAATAGAGCAAGAGCTAACATGAACACACAGCAGTGCTTGTGCTACAACTGCAGCAGGTTGGAGAGCTTGGTTTCAAATCTTTCAGACAGATGTGTGGTAACATCAGAAAGTCCTGCACTCAGCCTG
The DNA here is from genome assembly GCA_004027915.1 of Capromys pilorides. Classification (NCBI taxonomy): domain Eukaryota; kingdom Metazoa; phylum Chordata; class Mammalia; order Rodentia; family Capromyidae; genus Capromys; species Capromys pilorides. The sequence goes on along the minus strand of PVKN010014253.1, from coordinate 9,150 downwards.
GCAGTGGGCATCTGTCCTCTGGGGATCTTGGGAAGCCGAGGCAGGAAGGTGGCTTGAGTCCATTTCAAGGCCCATGAGCAGAAGAGCAAGACTCTGCAGTGACATCAGTCAAATCACAGTTTAGTAAAATAACCAGTTGTCGTATAAAGTCTGTGCAGAAACAGCTTTGCATCTGCCTTCTGTCTATCAGTCTCCCTCAGCAGTTTTTTTTTTTTAAATCCTTATGGAGTATTTCACTGTAAATCTGGGTCTTCCTCTCTTCCATCAAGCTGGCCATAAAGGCTCTCCACATGTTCATGGAGTCAGGTATCCCAGTTGGTGTGAAGCCTGTTTCAGCCATCTTTGAACTTTGACCAAGAGGGTCAGAGACTTGCAACTTTTTGTCCTTGGGAAGGGAGCACATCTTCAAAATGTTGCCTCCCTGACAGGGTCTGGTCTTCAGAGGTTTCCACTTCCTTTTGTAGTCCTTGTGTGCCATCTTTCACTGGGTCCAAGCAGGTTCAAGATAAGCGTGTGAGCTGTCTCTGTCCCTGCGCTGTGATTCTTCAGTGGTGGTCAGTACAAGGCCTACAGCATCATGGGAACAGTGGAAAGTTAGAGCCAGTGACGTCACAGATGCTCCTATCCTGGACTGTTACATTTAAACAACAAGGTAGTATGTTGCAAGCACACAGTGAGACTTCACTAGATGCCAAATCTAGCAGCTCCTTGATCTTGGATTTCTCAAATTCTTTTAGATCAGTCCTCATGATTCCTTGCTTTGGCATACGCCTCCCAGAAAATTAAATTCTTTTTGTAGACCATTAGGACTATCTAGGACAGCCTTGGACACTACAGGAGCAGTGGGGCAGGGAAACACTCAAGGACTCAGCACCGTCTGGTCTGAGTTCCACTCCAAGTAAGAAGCTTCCTTGCCACCCAAGTGCACTCCTCAGGAGCTTTGGCTTGCAGTGCAGTCTGACGGGCCTCGTAGCTCTGTCTGGCTTCTTTATCTTCTCTGGTAGGTGTTTTCCTCCAATGTGTTTCTTACACACTGAGTGCTTCTTGGCACCTACTTCTCAGATGTTACTGCTGCCACCCCTGTGTCGTGAGAATGCCCCTGTAGCTCTGGGCCTTGGTCTGGGCTTGCCTGGGCCTGGGAGCATGGAAAAGCTGGCTGTACCTGCTGGCTTCTGTCCCATGGCTCCTTCCCATTAGGCCCACTGAGGTAGAATCAAAAAGAATTCAGTTTGGCTCACAGTTTGAAGGGACTCAGTAGATGATCATTGGCTCCAGTGCAGGTGCATCATAGTGGAAAGGTATGGCAAAGCAAAGTTGTCTAGTACATGGAAACCACAAAGCAGATCCACAAAATGTGGATAGCTTGGAAATGGGTCAGTGACCATGCCTCCTGCCCTACCCAGCTGGGTGCTTCACCAATCCCTGGGAAGCTACTAAAACTGATCAAGTTGACACTACATTCTGACTGCCACAAATTTGTAATATGAAATATGCTGTTGCTGCTAATAAACTAAGTAAAATTTGCATTTATTTGCAATTGATTTGTCTGAAAAATGTCTCACTAATGAAATACAGAATCCAGTTTATAAAAATTGCTAATTCATTGTGTGAATGTACTGTTGAATTTAAATAACATTTGGGTAGTTTTCTTTTTTTTAATTAAAGGTAGGATTTGGGCCTCCGCTCCACTATAAGTGAGGGTGAAGAGAGGATCTCATGGTTTCAGATATCAACATCATTTCGGTGGACTTTTTTTGCAAATAAATATCCACTAGTGCTTAAGGTAGGTCACTATGATTTTGGATGGGATTGATAATGGTAGTACAAGGATTAAAATTTAAGGGACAGGGTAAGTACTTCTTTCCAGTTCAGTGAAAGTGCAAATATTCTGGCTCCAACATTGTCTTCACTTTCCAACAAGCTTTTGATGAGGTTCAAGATACAAATAGGACTAAAGTATCTACAGACCAGAGTTGAGGGTATTTTAACTTTCTGTCCACTTTAATGATCTGTCTTCCTGCTCTCTTGCATTATTACAGTTTCACTAGTCATCATAATGCCAAATACTAAGCTGTGATGACATCAGTAGTAATTTGATTCAAATGGAAATTGACTCCCACTTCATAGAGCCCATCAAGATAGGAATTATTTCTTATTACCTAAAGAATATTTATTGACCAAGTTTTTTTTTTTTTTTGAAGAGTACCCTTTTCCCTGAATCAATGTAAGTATGTGTTTTTACACTTCTCTTTGCAATATAAATAGATAAACCATTGCACCAGCTGGGAGAGGTGTTAGCAGTTTGGAGCGCTGTTGATGCTGTGTCACACATTAGGAGCAAGTGTTGTCACACATCTCTGATCCTTAACCAAGTTTGTTGTGCTTATTCTGAGGAGCAGTACAACCTGGAACAGTGCCCAGAGAGATGCAGATGATATTTTCTTTCCCTTTAGAGTGTAATTTATTTAAACAGGTACTGTGCCAGATCTAGATAGGGCATGGTCCTTGCCTTCATTGAACTAATTTTCTACTGGCAGAGAAGAAAAATAAAGCCAACACATGGATGAAACAGAAAAGCAATTAAAATTTTGTGATTTTTTCTTTTTGGTGCTGGAAATCAAACCCAGGGCTTTGCACATGCTAGGCAAGCCCTCTACCACTGAGCTATATTTTCAGCCCTAAAAATTTTAAGAAGCAAACAAGAAAGAAGGTGAACTAGAAAACAATGAGTGACTTACTTTTGATAGATTCGCTGGCAAAGGTGTCCCTGGAGAGATGACCTTTATACTAAGGCCTGAAGGATAGCAAGGGACCAGCCAGAAAGAGCAAGACAAGACACTTCTACATTCATGGAGTAGCACATGTAGGGCTGGAGCAGTGCAACAAAGACCTTGGCTTTGTACCTTTCTTTCTTTTCTAATTGTTTCTAGAATTATGTGAGAATAAATCAATGAACTAGTACTTAATGAACTGCAAAGAGAAAAAAAAGCAAGATGTGGTAGGAAGGATCCTGAGCAGAAAGAATTACATCAGACGTGCCTTCGGGGACTATTGGAGCTTGTGTCTCATCCTGAAGGGGATGAGAGGAGGAACATCATGGGGTTTTTCATAGCCTGATTTTTTTTATTGCCTTGGGAAGATGAACTGGAATGGATATGGTTGGAAAGAGGAAACCAGCGAAGGGCCATGTGTAATAGACAAGGTGCTGGCGGTGTGTTTGAGGATGGTAGTCACAAGGATAAAAAGAAATGGGTGAATCGAGGAACATTTGGATGTTAAGTTGATGAGTCTTGGTGATTCGATTGGACATTATAGGATAGGAAGAATAGATGAATGAGATTTCCAGGTTTCTACAGTCAAGAGTTGGTAGATCTCATATTTTCTTCTTAAAAATTGTTTTCATTTGTATGTGTGTCTATATACTCTCTTTATATACATATTTAAAACTTGGGCTGTAACTGTTAGCTTTCTGTCACTATAACAAATATTTGAAATAAGTCAACTTATCAAGATAAAAGATTTATTTTGGCTCACATAGCAATTTCATTTGAGGACTAGTTGGCCTCATTGTTTTCGAATACGTGGTAAGGCAGCACAGCATGGGAGGCGTGGTGCATCTCATGTCCAGGATGCAAAGGAGAGGGAGAATGGGCCAGTGTCATAGAATCTCCTTTAAAGACTTGCTTTCATGACCTAAGGACATCTCAATAAGCTCCACCTCTTAAAGATTTGCACTATTGGTTTTCCTGTCACTGGGAAAAGATACCTGACACCTTGAACTTAGGGGAGATTTATTTTGCTCATAGTTTCCCATAGGTTTAGACCACAGCTGGCTGATTCCAAGGCAGACAAGGCATTGCGGAAGTGCATGGGAAAGGAAAACTGTGCAACAGGTGGCAGCTGAAAAAGCAGAGAGAGGAGGGACAAGAATATGCCCTTCTAAGTTACAACCCAGTGATCCACTTCTTCCAGAAAGGTCCCTTTTCCAAACATGAGACTTTTGGGGACCATTTTAGGTCTAAACCATGACACTCTACCCTTGATCCCCTAAAGACCTATCTCTATTGTATTATGCAAAATCTGTTTAGTCCATTCCTGAGGGTCACCAAATTCTTAACAGTTCTAACATCGCTGAAAAGTCCAAGTCCAAAGTCTCCTCTGCAATGCAAGACAAATTCTTAGCTGTGAGCCCTTGTTAAAAAGATTTTTTTTTTATGGCCAGCTCAGCCTGCCCTAAGCTTGCCTAAGCAGATACTTTAGACCACTGAGTCATCTTGCCAGCCCGCCCTTGTTAAAAGAAAACACACACACACGCACACACACAAATATTAAATATAGTACTTCCAACATACGATGGCACAGAGTAACATTTCCATTTTGAGGGTGGGAGAAAGGTACAGAATAGAAATGAATCAGACCAAAACAAATCAAAACCCCGGTGGGCAAACATTAAGTCCTTGGACTTTATGTCTAACATCCAGAGCATAAAGTGGTGAGTTCTGAGCTCCAAAAGGCCTGGGTGGCCCTACCTCTGTAACTTCCTGGTTGTACCCTACATGAGCTCTCTCTTGAACTGGCTCTTCTTGCTGCTTGCTGTTATCCTCAGAAGATGTTCGACTTTTCTGGTAGCTCCCATTTTGTGGGGGGGGGGGGAGGGGGGTCCCCATTACATCTTTGGCTTCATTCACACAGTTTTATGCATTACCTCTCAGTATCTACTGTCAAGGACTGTGAGTGTATCACACATTTTGTTCTGGCCTCCCAGGCTACTGACCGAAATCTGAATGTAAGATTTTAATTCTTACATTCTATATTCTTCAAAAATCAACATCACGTGGGCGATGCGGAAGTTGGCTGCTGGCTGAATCAGTAGCCTGGCCTCCATGGCTGCAGTAGCCTGAGAGTGCCTGGATGACTCAACTTGGGAATTCATTTTCCTAGGTGGCCCTCAATGAACAGGGTGTCCAGAGGTTCTTTTCTCAAAAGGAAATTCTTTCAAACAAGCTTACTGTTTTACACACTTCACCAGTAATGGGTGAGGTCTAGCCATTGCCTGAGATACTTAGAGGAGTCTTTCTTATTATCTGGAAGCACAATACTTGGCTTCTTTTTAAAGCTAATCTTTTCAGTAAACACACTCTTTGGCATCAGCTTTACATAGGCTTTCCTTCTGGCCAAGTTGTACAGTTCTTATATCCTTCAACTGCTTTTTTTTGATTGTCACTGTAGATGTGGATAATAGTAGGCAGTAATACTCATGCTTAACCTGAATATTGGGCTATTTTAAAATTTCCTCCACCATCTCAATTATTTTATCAGTTTTAAGTTTAGCCTTATTCAAAGTCTTAGAACATGGACAAAAATAGATAAGTTCTTTGCCAAAATGGATCATGAATGATCTCTTGTCCAGTTGCTGATGGAATTTCCATTCTCTTGTGAACCCTCAGGAGCCTGGCCTTTACTGTACTCATTTCTGTCAGCACTCTGGCTTTCTGAGCTTTGAGTAGAACTACCTATTAAGTTCTGCTTACAGCCTTCTAAAACTTCTCTAGTCAGTATGTCCAAACCTTTTCAAATTCTTCCTACAAATCTGTTCCAAGGATTTCTGAACCACACGGTCATGCACAGTGCCAGTAGTGACCCCTACTCCTGATACCAATTTTCTGTATAGTTTTTCTCTTCCTTTAACAAAGTATCCAGTAGCTACAACCTCAAGGAGAGTTTTATTTGGCGCACAGTTTCCTGGGGGTTCAGCCAATGGTTGGATGGCTTTAAGACAGAAATGGCATAGTGAAAAAGGCATGGTGGAGGACAGCTGGTCAACCCATATCATCCAGGAAAAAGAGAAGGGAGGAGCCAAGAACAACAGCACACTCTTGTAGGTCACAATCCCTATCATCCGGTCCCTCCAGCCAGACCCTAACTCTGAACAAAGGACTTTTGGGAGGTGGTTTAGAACCAAATCATAACAAGTTTGTTCTACTTTCTAAGACAGGCCACCATGTGACACTTACCCAAATCATAGCACAGGGCTAAAAACATGTACAGTTAAATATTTTGATTCCTTCCAAATATCTTCAACTCCTTTGGTCATTTTGATATTTTTTCCCAAACCTCTCAGTGATATGCATCTATTTCTTTTTTCCTTAGGTATCTGTTAATCCTTAGCTGTTTAAGAGGGTAAACCTAGTGCACAGGTTGGAGTTTCATGTATATGTTTTGGACTTATCCTAGTGACTAGAAGATTTCTCAGGAAGGAGCAGGGAGTGGTCTAGCCTAACAACTGTGTCTAAAGGTCATTCCTGAGAAGCCATTAAGCTTCCTTAGGGAAAAATATTCCAATTTTTTTGCCTAGGAGTTTTTGTTCTTCTTGGAGTATGGCAAGGGGGAAGGTGGCTGGGGTTTTTCCTACTATAATATGTACAGGTTTCATATAAGTTATCTTACGTTAAGCACTAAATCCACTTTCATCCTATTATATGCCTGGTTTCTAGAACTGGAGCAGCAAAACTCCATTTCCCTCTAATTTCTGGTCAGGTTCAGGAAGAGTTCTGGTTACTTTTATATTGAGAGTGGATGACAGGAAAAATAAGAATTCAAGATCTGAACATAGGATAAGATGTTCATAAGTTGTGCTGTTAAATACCAAGGTGAATGTGTTGTGGCTTATATCCAGATGTTCCACAAAGCCTCCTCATATGTTCATAAGTGGAGCTTTTAGAAGCTGATGGGATCATGGGTGTGATATTGAATTGTGAGTGTGTGATACTGGCTTAGTGCACTTGTTGGCTTATAGCTAGCAATAACAGTGGAAAGTGAAGCCTGGTGGGACAAGGTGCATCATTGGAGTGTGGCTTGGAAGGGTCTCTCCCCTCACTTGGTCTGTCTCTTTCCCCTTCCTTGCCATGCCATAAGCTTCTCTCTTTTTCCATGTTCCTGTGCCATGGCACCCTACCTTCCAGCCAGCTGACCATAGACTGAAACCTCTACAAACTATGAGCTAAAACAAGGTTCACCTCCTTTAGTTTATGAGAATCGGGTATTTTGTCTCAGTAATCAGAAAGTAGCTAAAACAGGGGATTTGATCTGGAGCCTGAGAAGTCTTATTTAGAGAGGTTGGCCTAGAAACACTGGCACTGGATGCTATGGTAGGGCCTGCAAATAGAGGTCATCATTTCTGAGAGTGGGGAAAGATGGGAGGAGGGCACCAACCTGACCCTGATTAGCTCTGCAGCACAGCAGGGGAACCTGTATCAGAGGAGAGGAGTAGAGCAGTGGGAAGCAGGAAGATATCCTTTCTCCGAGGTTAGGAGGTGGGGCTGGGAAAGACCAATCACCATTTAGAAAAACTAGTAGCTGCAAACTTAAGTGTACATTGACTGGAAAATAGATAAACAAAATAATAATGTATGAGATGTTATTTATTGTTAAAAAGAAAGGAAATCCTGGCAGATGTTATAAAATAGATACACTTGAGGACAGCATGCTAAGTGAAACAAGTCACTCATAAAAGGAAAATTCATATATGCTCCATGTTAGTAGCTAATCTAAGGAAATTCAGACATACATAAAAGGAGAAGTTTGGTTGTCATAGACTTGGAGGAGGAGGAGAAGTTAGGAGTGTTGGCATTTAGTATGTCTTGGGTGCAGTTTCAGCCTGGCAAAGTGAGAGTTACACAACAATACGAATGACCTTGCAGCCACTAAATATTGCACTTCAAAATGGTTAAAATGGAGAGATGCATGTGTTACCATAATTTTAAAAAGCTGAGGAAAATAGGAAGTTTCAGATAATGCTAAGGTCATAAATGAAGTAAAACAGAGTGATAGGAAAAACCAACCAACCAACCAACCAATCAACAAACCAATCAGCCCAAGCAGGTAGCTGGGCAAAGAGAACAGAGCACTTGTTTCAACTTATTTGTGCCAGTCACTTTCGTGATGTTTTTGTATCATGCTTACAAAAGTAGATATGGTATAGGAAGAAAATAAAAGATGAGTTATATTTCTCATTGCTAGGAACAAAATGGCCCAAACCTAAAGTTTGAAGGAGGAGCCTGAGAAGATTAACTTAGCTCACAGTTTGTAGAGGGTTCAGTCCATAACTGTCTGGCTTCAAGGCAGAGTGATGTGGCAAAAGGTCAACAGTTCACAGTGGTGGAAGACAGCAAAAGTAACAGGAGGCACAGGGAGAAGCAAGCCTCTTTTCCTCGCTTATACTGTATGCAGACTACCTGCCCTAGGGCGGGTGAAGCACTCATACCCCCACTCCCAGACTGGACAGTGAATGCTAGACTCAGCTACTTTTGAAGAGCCCACCCTCCATGGCCACATGAAGCTTTGTGGGGAGACCTAGACACAAACCATAATAGTAGGGAAGGACAGAAGTGGGGAGAAAAGGATGAATAAACTTAAAAGAAAGGGGAAAAGACAGAGGAGAAAAGTTTTCCACTAAAAGCATAACAATAAGCCACAAACACAAAGGCAGGCCAGCTGCTCCCCACTGGGGGATTTTTCTTACCAGCCTCTGACAAGGACACTAGATAGAGCTGAGTGTTGTTATCTGGGACTGTACCGCGTAGCGCTACGTCACTCAGCTAGAGAAGGATCAGGTAAAACAGACTGCAGCACTGTTTCTCTGTTTCTGAATGTGCTACAAAACAAAAAGCTGTATTTCACTCATGCAGTCATAAAATATCATGATATTTCTTATGTTATGTATCATTGTGTTCATGAAAAGAGTTCATGACAAATATATGCATGTTTCTAAACTGTCACTTTTGTGAATCCACAGGAGAAACACATGAAAAACCTAGTTTCATTGTAATGTGAAAGAGAATCCTCGGAGCGACCCTTGATTCTTCTAAAACACTTGTTTTACAACAGATAGTACTATACTTGCTAATTTAGAAGGATTAGGAAATAAAGACAAGCAAAAAGATGAAAAGAAAATCTCCCTAAATTTCAGTCCCTATAGTTAACCGTAGCTGCTGAGTTAAGATAGTTTAACTTTTGTCTCTGCTCTATGCATGTGGGTGGACTAAGGACCACTGCAATCTCCTGAGCAAGGCAGCCATCAGTGCCTATGATTTCTGAAGCTAGTCATGAAAGGGCTTTGCTCTTCAAAATACAAACTCTAGGAGTGCCAAG
>PVKN010014252.1:0-19345 GCA_004027915.1 Capromys pilorides | reverse complement strand
TGGTTGAAGAAAATAAAAATAAACTTTAAAAAGTAAATAACTAAATAAAACCTTGTGATATACAAGTGGGCATTACAAGAATCATTTAGTTTGACTAAGATTGCGTATTGCAACATGGAAATATTCTTGGAATACAGCAATTTTCACAAGAGTACTGTGTTTCTATAAATAGCATATATCACTGTTTTTTAAATAGAGAATATCCCCAGATACTCTTATACAATCAGACTAACATCTGGAAAGGTAAACTTTTAATATGTACATCCTTCCCGTATGTGCATGCTAACACACACACTCATCCAGGTGATCTTGACTACAAGCATTCTGCAGAGCCCTTGGAGAGTGGTACACCGACATAGCATGAATATGAGAAAAACTACATGTGCAAAGTAGAAGTGCACTGCAATAAAGACAATAGATAAATAAGATGCTATAGCGAAAAAATAGGAAGTAATGGGTAAATTAAATGTATCAACTGAATGCAGCCATTAAAATTGCTACAATGAGGGCCAACCAGATAGCTCAGCAGATTTAAACACCTGCTTAGGCAGACAAAGGGACTGGGGTTCAATCTCCAGTGTGCCATGCTGGCCCTGCCCCCAGGGCACACTGAGACTGGGCATGGTGGCACACACCTGTAATCCCAGCACTTGGGAGGCTGAAAATAGGAGGATCACTACAAGTCCAATCTGTGTAGTGAGACTCTATACTATACTATACTCTATACTACAGTGTACTAAACACATAAATTTAAATATGACATAATTTTATGGACTATTGGACTATACATACAGCTTTCTCTTACTTCAGTGAGAAGAAAGATTTATACTAAGTGTTTAGAAAAGATATCATGTCTGCATCTTGTACTCTGTACAGCTACTATGAAGACAATATGCAATGTATTAATTATTGTAACTGTTCTACTAACCTGTTGTAAAACTGTCTCGTTGTTATTTCTTTCTCATTAAAATTAATAAATTTTTTTAAAAAAGGAAGTGCACTGACACCACGCATCCCACCTGCTGAGGGTCTGAACAGGGCAGAAGCCCAGCAAGGGCAGGTTTCCTCGCCCTGCTTGACCTGAGCCTCACAATCAGCACTGCAGGCTCTCGGTGCTCAGACTGAAGCACACCACCTGTCCGCCAGCTCTCCAATTTGCAGATGACAGATCCTTGGTTTTTCAGCCTCCACAGCCTCAAAAATCAGTTCCCTTGTAAGTCTCCTCTTAAATGTGTGGCCATTGACTTTACTTTTCTGGAAAACCCTTACTAATACAGTCAAGGGATAAGACTTGGGTCTTCTGTGTAACAGCCCCAAAAGAGAAGTGAAAATTACTAAAATACATGTTATTTGTAAAGGAAGAAGATAATGTTGTAATTCCTTAAAGTAATAAAAAGAGTGGATCTAGTTGTTTCCCAATTACAAATGTAATTATCAATGTAATCAGTTGGGGGTTTCCTGTTTTGCTTTGTTTTGTGTTTTTTGAGACAGGGTCTCACTATGCAGTTCAGGCTGGCCTTGAGCTCACGTTTGTAGCCCAGACTTGTCTCAAACTCACACAGATCCTCCTGCCTCAGCCTCCTAAATGCTGAGATTACAGGCTTGCACCACCATGCGTGGCTAATCAGTTGTATTTTAATGTAATCATTAAAATTCTTCACTTCAGTTGCCTTTATAAAAACCCCACTACCATCAATTCCATATAGAAAAGTAGATCAGAAAGTTGTACTGGGAATTAATTTGATAGTTATACATAACTAATATTTCATTAATAAAATTTACACTGCCTTTTGACATTTGATTGGGCTTAAAAATAAATCGAGATGTCTTTGATTGATCCTGACCTCTGCTATTTCTAAATTAAGAAGAACTACTTCTTTAGAGAAATTGAGTTGAGTATTATACTGGCATTGAACCCCTTAAAAAGATTCCACCCTTGGGCCAGCAAGATAGCTCAGTGGTCTAAAGCGCCTGCTTAGGCAACCACAGGGACCGCGATTCCATCCCCAGCACCACATGCTGCACCAGCCCCACCCCCAGGGCAGGCTTAGCCAGCCATAACATAAGTAAATAAATAAATATATAAATTAAAAAAATAAAAAGATTTCACACTTTTTGGTTCTCTTTCACACTCTTTAATTGATCCTCTAGCATTAGAGGATTATTAGTTAGGAAAATCCTGTAAATAAACTGCTCTGTTGCTGACTTGAGCTCTGTTAGTTACCTTTTTCTCACTGCTGAGACAACATACACAACTCCGAAGGTTAGAAGGGGAAAGGTTTATCTAGCTCATAGTTTGTAGAAGTTTCAGTCCACAATCAGCTGGCTCCATAGCAGGAGGGGCACATGGCAGAGGGGCAACAGTTCATGGCAAGAGCAACAACAGAGAGACGAGCCTCTTTCCTTCCCTTATGTTTAATGCAGACTACCTGCCCTAGGCCAGGGGCAGCACTCACACCCACAATCCCAGAACTGACAATGAACCAATCACAACTCTGGATTCAGTCACCTCAGAACAGCCTACCCCCTTGATCGCATGGGACCTTGGGGTACCCAGACACAAGCCATGCGTTCTGCCCTTGCCCTCACAGATTCATGTACATTCCTTTACACACGAGGGATCTACTCCATCTCCCCTAACAGTCTCAGCATCACAGGAAGGTCCAAGTCTCAAGTCTCATGTGAGATATAAGGCAAACTCTTAGCCATGACCCCTGCACAAATGGAAAGAAAGTTAAACACCTCCAACATCCAATGGTATGAGTGTCTCCACTCCAAATGTTACAAACAGGGCATAGCAAGGAATGGGAACTGAGCAAGACTCGAATCTAACAGGGAAAACACTAGGTCCTGCAGCTCCATGTGCAGGATCTGAGACACTCTGTGGGAGACCTGACCTTCAAAAGGTTGAGTGGGTTCACCCCCAAGGCACTTGTAGCTGCCCTGGCTTTTCTCTGGGACCCATTCTGCTCCCTCACAGATGATCCACATTTCTGGTTTCTTCAAAATTCTGGACTCTCTACTGCATCCTTGGCTTCACATTCACAGCTTCACACACTGCCCTCCCAGGGGCACACTGCCCTCCCAGGGGTGCACTGGCCTCCCAGAAGTACATTCCCTTCCCTCCAAGGGGCACACTGCCTGGCCTCCCAGGACTGCACTGCCCTCTCAGGGTCACACTGCCTGGCCTTCCAGTCCTCCTCCTGAAATCTGAACTGAAGCCTTCCTACCCCACAGCTCTTGCATTCTGCACACACCTAAAACTAGTGCCACATGGGTGATGCCACCATCTGGTGCCAACTGGAGTCATAACCAGGCTTTCCTCTCTCTTGGCCATAGGAGTCAAGCACCTGGATCACTGGGTGCTCTGAATCCAGTTCTGAGGAACGAACTGTTCAGGCCAGCACTGTTCTGGCACACAGTGCACTGGTGCACTCTTCTCAAAGCGAAGTCTTCACTTTTGCAATTTTGGGGTTGCACAGGGTAGAATCTTGCTGCTTCTTGTAATGCCCTCAGCCACCTTTTCTGTTTCCCTGTTCCTTCCAAGCATTCAAGATCTCCTCTGCTCTATCTTTGCAGTTTACAAATTTATTGGAGCTAAACCATTCTGCAGGGCTCTTCACTCTTGATTCCCAACATACATCTTGCTAAACTCCCCAGCAGTAACCATCCCACCATTTCAACATTAGAAAGCCTTGAAATTTCTTCTGCAAAATTCATTAGTCTGCCACTCTTAATCTCAGTCCGAGGAAAGTCTCTGGGCACGAGCATGATGCAGATAAGCTTTCTGCCAAGCCATAACACACAGCTAGAGAATGATAGACAGCACAGTCCTTCTTCCAGCAGACACCAGCTTCACCTATAGAATTTCTATCAGCCTTCTGGTCTTCTGCGCTCTGACCAGGATCGCCCATACAGCACTGCCTGAGGCATTCCATCTCTACTTTTTCCACTAGCATCTTCAAACCTTCCTCAAGTTTTCTCCTTCCAACAAGCCAGTTCCACAGGCTCTTGAACCACATAGCCAGCTAATGTCACAGCAACGAGCCCACTTCTCTAGTACCAAATTCTGTCCCCATTGCTTTTTTCATAGCTGGAACAAAATACCCAACACCCAAAGCCAAAAGAGAAAAGGTTTGTTTAGTTCATCATTTGTAGAAGTTTCAGTCCGCAATCAGCTGGCCTCCAAACAAGGTGGCTTCATGGAGGAAAACAGCTCAGGGCATTGAAAGCAGTCAGAGAGGAGACAGACAGGCCTCATTCTGTTCCTTATGCATCCTGTATCCAGCATGCAGGCTACCTGCCTTCAGGTGGGAAGAGCACTCACACCCTTAATCCCTACTACATTAGACCATGAAGTAATTCAGACCACAAGAGGCTTTGGGCTTCATCCAGACACAAACCATAACAAGGGGATAACTTCAGTCTTCTTCAAACACTTATGAATAAGCACCATAATAACTAATAAGCAACCCAAAATTAATTGCTGAGGCTTTGAAGGTGTTGGAGATGGGCTATACAGGGTTAAGTTGCTAAACATGATCACCTCTGGCTTGTGTTGGAAACCAGCATGTGCAGGATGCTCTGAAGTGAAGACATCCATAGCTCAAGGGTACAGGCTGCTGACAGCACCTATTCCAGAAAAAAAGGCTGCCTTTCTCAGAGATAAGACACTTATCTTCATTTGCTACCTTGAGAAGTCTCTGGACTGATTCCCAAGGTCCTGCACAATTCCCAACCTTGCCTCACTGTCCCTTTCTTTTGTTTGAAAACCAAATAAATATGAGCTGCTCAGAAAAGTTCTTTGTCTCAATCCCCAAGGAATCTCAAATTCTATTAGAGGGGCTTGACCCTCCTGGAGCCCTAAAATCATACTGTCTGTTTTGTTTAAGCTGTTTGCCATCCACTTGTTTAGGAGATTGAAGCTAGGCCAGACAGAAAGTGCAGTCATTTCTAATACAGCAACTCTTTGATAATTATTTCCATCTCTTTTTACAGTATGTATAATTTACCAACTATGTCATCATAAAGTTTCTTGACCCAACTTATACTGGGTCCTCTTATATTTCGTGTTCAAATGTACACCTAGGAAAAAAATCCAAATACATACAATTAAGGAAGAACTGGGCCAAGGAGATAGCTCCGTGGCACAGGTGACTGCCTGGCAAGTGTAACATCTTGAATTTGAACTCTGGTCCCGCAAAAAAAAAAAAGTATTTGGGGCCAAAGATTTAGTTCAGTGACACAGCACCCGCCTGGTAAGTGTGAGGTCCTGAGTTTGATTTCAGTACAAAAAAATTATCTTCACAAGATAGTCTGGTTTTAAAAAAAATAAGATAGTCATATATATAATTTTGTAAAGTTGAATCTAAAATGCTGAAATGGGGCTAGAGAGATAGCTCAGTGGCATAAGCACCTGTCTGGCAAGCGCAAGGTTCCAAGTTCCATCCCTGGTATTGCATGGTATGTGGGCCCTATTGCTCGGAAAGCTGAGACAGGAGGATCACTACAAGTCTGAGCTGCGTAGCGAGACCCTGTATCAATTTTTTTTAAAAAAATTGTAAAATGCTGCAATAGGTCACTTTTACTGAACACAGTATATTTTGCTGCTGGTCAGCCTCAGTAAAAGTTACATTCAGGAAGCACTTGCCAGTATTCTTGGTTGTATCTCTTATATTTCAATCCCTACAGGCAGAAGTGAATCAGATGAATTATCCTTTAAACACTTTTGTGCTCCAGCCACTACCACAATGCTTGGTAAGCTTTTGGCTTCTCTCTCTGAGTCTTCCAAAGTCTTGAGAGCATCGAAGGCTGGGACCCTCCTGAGCTGTGGAGCAGGCTTTTCCAGAAGCCAGCCTGTCCCATTTTCTGTGGCTATTCTACAGGACACATTTAGTCTTCATAACATTAAAAACAAAACCATAGCATTACAAAAACATAACATTAAAAAAAAAAAAGCCTTTCCAGCAGCAAGTCTGTATCCATGATTATGAACATGTTTTCAAGGAAAATTGAAGTTCCATTATGAAGTCAATTAGTTGCTCTTGAAATAACACTATTTGTGGGCTAGGGAGATAGCTCCGTGGCACAAGTACCTGCCTGGTAAGTGCAAGATCATGAGTGCAAGCCCCAGTCCCACAAAAAAAAAAAAAAAAAAAAAAAAAAAAATAACACTACTTGCAAAATGTTAGTAAAGTTCAGAGCTCTTTATTAAAATTCAAGCCACTCTGTCATGTAAATACAGTTAGAGGGTGAAATCTCACCCCCTTCGTGGCAGTCATCAAAGACCAGACAGAGTCCACAGGGCGCTCGCACCAAGCCTATGGGTGGGATGATCGGACTGACTGCCCTGTACAGGGTCAAGTGTCCGTCTACACTGCCAACTGTGCCTTCTTTAGCAGCAATGATAATCATCACTTTCCCATTGTAAATAAGGGTGTTCAAGATGCTTTGATGCCCTCCATGGACAACTCTACCTTACTGAGCCCCAGTTCACAGGTGTATTTCCACACTTTGTGTGATGAAGCAAATGAACTATTTCTCTGGATCACTGAGTTCTGTTTGCTTTCTTGACTTATTTGTGCCTTTGACTGTAGCAATTTAAAACCCTGTTGGTTGAGCACCTCTACAAGTTCAGATTCAAAATCCTGGTCACTGTCCCAGGCCCTGCCAGTCGCAGGCCAGTCCAGCTACAGGTTATACAGCATGTGCACTTTCTTTTTGGCAGTCAGTACAGATTTAACAGCTTTAGTAAGTTTTTTACTTTTCAAATTCTTTAAAATTTTGTTGATTTCTGTTAATGGCAAGTTACTTTTATATCAAATATCCCTGCTCCATATTCCCTTATTTCCTGCATCCTCTATGATCTGATACACTAGCTTTTACTGGTTATCTGATCCTTTCATCTTACCAGCATTCTGAGAGTCCTTTATTCTGCATAAAAGGCCTGTACTACTCCTTAAGAGATCCAGCTAACCCATACCCAGGGCTTGTTTGGCAAATTATGCCTACCAAAGAAGTCCAAATCTTGTCTTAGGGTCAATAAATATGTTATTCATGATATAATGACAAATTTGGGCTCTTTCAAAATTGTTAAAAGACTTAAAGAAAAAGTGGTGCACTATAAAATTGGGAGAGGCTTTAGGTGCCTCACAATCCTGAACTGAACGGTCTAGCAAAATCATCTGGCATACTATTGCTTTTCACAAACTGCACTCTAACTTCATCCAGTCTGTTGCAAGAATTACACAAAATCCTGGACAAAGTACTACAGGAAAAACATGCCTTCTGTCATGCAACTACTGCCTAATGAAGAGGAAATGCAGCATCACAACTTCTAGGTTCCGGGATAAAGCTGTGACAGCTGGGTGAGGTGGCACACGTCTGTAATCCCAGCACTTTGGAGGCTGAGGCAGGAGGATCCCTGCAAGTTCGAGACCAGCCTGGGCTACAAAAGTGAGGTCAAGGTCAGCCTGAATTGCACAGCAAGACCCTGTCTCAAAAAGACCAAAAAAAAAGCTGTGAGTGACACCCATTTTGAACTTCTTAAGAGTTCTGCTCTTTGGGGAGTAGGGCAGCATGTCCAGAATCACTGTCCCGCATGCTCTTCCAGCCTCTGCTGCCTCTTTAAAGAACTCCTAGAGAAATAGCCCTCTGCGCAAGTGACAGGCTGCCTGCGAGGGGTCCTGAATCCAGATCCAGCTTCAATCATTTACCTGTTTTCTATTTCCACCAGAAACCACGTCGGGCATCTGTACCTTCACCTTCACCTCAGCTGTTAGGGTATAATGACCCTGGAAAAAGGAAGAATTGCTCCCAGAAGCCAGGAAACCCCAGTAACCTAGAGAAACTAGGGGCCGGGACTGAGGGACCTCTGTTCATTAATTAATACAAAATTAAACTCAAAACTCTTCAATGTTTTAGAGATGACTAATGTTTACAAAGGGCTAAGCCTCTAAAACTCTCTAGTTTTTGACAACTTTACTCTTTTTATGTATTTTTTTAAATTTATTCTTTTTAAATGAAGTAGTAAAATATATAAGGCAGCTAAACTAAAATTATCAGACTCTGGACACCTGTCACTGGTTCCTGTGTGCATAATCTATGTGGCATTCCCATAATAACACAACTGTGTAAATTACAGAACAGAAATTTTGGGTCCTGTTGGTCTATCTTGAGTTGTGGAGTAGGCAAGGTTCTAGGATGGGCCCATGATTCTCACCCCTGCTGTTACCAGCCTCTTCAGTGGGACAGAACTTCCATATGGTGGAAGACTCACTGGAATGATTACATCATCTACAATTCTGTTAGGTCTTCCCGCTGACTTTGCAGAATGAAAGTACTGTACTGTGGACAAGATCTGATGGCCAGACATAGTCTGCACTCTAGGAGCTGAAAATGGTCCCCCAGCTGCAGAAGCTGAATTCTGCCAACAGCTAGGGATTTAGCAGGGATGAAGAGCCTCAGGTAAGGCTGGGGCCCAGTCAGCCCTGGTGACCTAGTGAGACCCTGAGCAGAGGGCCCAGTTGACACATGACCACTCTTCACCTAAAGAAATTGTACAATGAATTTGTATGGCTTAAAGCCACTGAATTTATGAATACTTTGCTATGTAGCAAGGGAAGTAATACAAGTTTTACCACTTGTTATTGTTCGTATCTAGTTGTCCCCCCAAAGCCTCATGTAAATCATGGGGCTGTCAAGTGTGTGGCTTGAGGGTTGGGAGCAAAGGGCCAGGGTGGGGATTGAGGGATGTGGCCAAGAGAGGCATGAACCATTAAACTGACAGTATGCAATGTCAGAGGTCCCTCCTCCTCCAGGCGGCAGTCTCTAGGAGGTATGGATCGGATCATCCTGGACATGACGGCGTAGTCTTGAGGTCTTTGCTATGTAATTCAGGCTGCTTTAAGTTATTAAACCTCCAGTAACAGGAAGCTAAATAAACCTTTCCCTTCCTAAGCTTGCATGTCTGGTGTTTGTCCCAGCAAGGAGAGAAAAGTAACTAAGACAGAATTTGGTACCAGAGGAGTGGGGTTGTTGCTGTGGCTAAACCTGACCATGTGGATAACAAGCTTTTGGGAATGGCTTACAGGAAGAAATAGGAAAGCTTTGGAGATGTCGTCTATAAGCAAAACACTAGAACAGTTTTGGCACTTCTGTAGGGGAGGTTCTGGTCAGAGCTCAGATCAGAAGACTGATAGAAAGCCGACCTGTAAAGACCAGGCTGGGTAGGTTTCTGTTGGGAAGAAGGACTGCATTGGCTGTTGGACTCCAGATCATTTGTGTTTTGGCTTGGCCAAACTTTGACAGAATTTTGCCCATATCTAGAGACTTTGCCTGAGACTGAGATTAAACATGGACGACTAATGAATCTTTCAAAGGAAATTTCAAAGCAATCAAATAGTGGGGCAGTGGCATGGTTATTGCTGGAGGCTCTTAATCAGATTTATGGTGAGAATGAAAAGCAAAGAGCCCAGCAGAATGACTTAAAATATTATGAATTTGGCCAGAAAAAAAGCGCCAGGAAGGCTGTGGACTGGAATGATGGAGCTGAGGTCTCCATTGCCCAGGAGGAAAAGGAGAATAGAAAAGATGTCCTGAGGGTATCACAGGAGGTGGCAGATTCTAGCCCTTTACAGCCTCAGAATTGCAAGGGTGAGGGCCTTTGCTTTGAGGAGAAAGCCACAGAGCCCCATGTCCCAGAATGGAGGCAGTGGCCACACCAGGTTCCAGAATGGAGGTGGCAGCCACACTAGATTACAGAATGGCACCAGCATACAAAATTTGCTTCTTGGAATCAGGGTCATAGTGCTCAGAAATCCAGGCATTCAATCCCTACAGCTAAGAGAGAAGGAAGCCTGGCTACTGCTCCAGCTGGCAGCAGATCTTGGCATCATCCACATGCCATTGTTTTTAGTTGCATGGAGAATGCAGGAGTTCTGATGCTAAGAAGGCTTCCACCTCAATTTCAGAAGAAGGCCTGGGTGGCCAGGCAGTGTGCCCCAGGGAGGATAGTGTGTGAAGCTGTGAGTGAGAAGCCTACTCCATGGAAACCCCAGAAGTTTGGAAAAGCCAGGACCATGGATCACCTAAGGAAAACTGCAAGGAGGGAGCAAAGCTGGCCTAAGAGAGAAGGAATGGAAGCTAAACCACCAGAAGTGCCATAGGGGTGGAGACATATGGAGCTCACAATTTGCCACAGATTGCTTCTGATGTTCCACAAGGACCTACAGGACTTAATGTTTGCCCTGCTGGATTTTGGACTTGTTTTGGCCCCAGTGGTTTGTATCCTCCTTGTGTATACCTTTTGGAATGGCAATGTTTATCTTGTGCCTTTGAATGTTGGATGTATTTAATTTTCCATTTGTATAAGGGCTCATGGTTGAGAGCTTGCCTTGGATCTTGAAGGAAACTTGGGACTTGGACTTTTCAGCAATACTGAAACTGTTCGGACTTTGACAACTCTTAAGATGGACTAAAATGCCTTCTTCAGAAAGGGATGTACATGAGACTTTGGGGGCCCAGGGGTGGAATGTTATGGTTTTTATCTAGTTCTCCTCAAAGCCTCATGCAAATCATGGGGTTGTCAAGGGTGTGGCTCCAGGGGTGGAGCCAAAGGACCAGGGCGGAGGAATTGAGGGGTGTGGCCAAGAGAGGTGTGAACGGTTAAACTGACCACAAGTGCTGTCAGAGGATTCCCCCCTCTCCCAGGCGTCAGTCTCTCAGAAGTATGGAGCAAATCATCCTGGACACTGTGGCATAGTCTTGAGGTCTTGCTATGTAATTCAGGCTGCTTTAAATGATGAAAACTCCAGTAACTGAGGGTTAAACAAACCTTTCCTCCCTAAGCCTGCGTGTCTGGTATTTGTCCCAGCTAGGACAGAAAAGTAACTAAGACACCACTCCTTTCCCAAAGGATCGGGGCATACTTTGTATAATAGCCAAAGTAAGGTTTCATCCAACAGCAAGGGGTGATCTTCCTTAAGTGCAGCTGAGGCATCATTGTCAGTTCACAGGATAGATGCTAGAGTGAATATATACATATCCACCACATTTTTTTTTTATGGCCAGTTCAGCCTGCCCTGGGGGTGGGGCTGGCGCAGCATGTGGTGCCAGGGACTGAACCACAATCCCTGCAGTTGCCTAAGCAGGCACTTTGGACCACTGAGCTATCTCGCCAGGCCCCACAATTTATTTCCTACCTGACATCATGCATGCTTTCAACATTCAACTCACAACCCCCCCCCCACTGGTGTCTTTGTCTACTGCCACACATAGACATCTAGATTTATGTGCCAGCATGCTAGACACTAACAAACAACACATGAGGGTAACAGGGTCTAGTGAGAACATTAAACTACTATTAATAGTGGTTGCCCTGAATCCATCATTGATTATTGTAGGCAAACTCATAAGCCACACCTTCCTGTCTGCACATAAAGGAATTCAACCAGGGTTCAATGTTTCTCCCAGCATTAAATTTACATAATTTTATAAAATACCCCCAAAATTCCCACCAAAATAATTCAAAATAAATTACTGATTTCCTATAAAAAGAATTCCATACTGTTCCCAACCTCATGCCCTCTCTGCCTCTGAAAGTGACATCAAAAAAGGTTTTCTGGGAAAGTCACAAAATATTTGCCTATCATACCCAAATTAGCTCACCAAAAGATATCTACATAACAGAACAGAAATTGGGGATGACAAGGAGGAGAAAGCTATCATGAGAACCAAAGGCAAACCAAAACTTACATGGTTGTAAAGCAATGGTTTATGATATTGTGGTTATAATTTATAGTACGTGCTGGGCTTGGTGGTGCACGCCTGTAATCCCAGCCCTGCAGGAGGATCAGTGCAGGTTTGAGACCAGCCTGGGCTACAAAAGTGAGTTCAAGGTCAGCTTGAACAGCATAGGGAGACCCTGTCTCAAAAAGACGAAAATAAAAAATAAATAAATAAATAAAATAATAGTATGTATGTTATAACCATATTAGAACATAGTATTTTATTTTTTCTTTTAACTTGCTATTACTGCACTAAATAAAAATGCTAAAGATCTAAGGGTGGAGTCAAAAGAATTTATCTGAAAATTTATTTTGGGGACTCATTTGGGCAACATGCTCAATTAACAAGAAAAAACAAAACAATTTTGGTCTTTTGTTAGTGCATATTACTGACACAGAATAACAGGTTTTTGTGACTTTTTTGTGTATGTATGTAACGTACTTTGAGGGGTTGGGGAGATAGCTCACTAGAATAAACATTTGCCTGGCAAACACAAAGACCTGAGTTCAATACCGGGTTCTGCAAAAATAAATAAATAAACATAATGTACTTTGATCATGCTCTTCCCTTATTACCCTTCCTAGCTGTCTCCCCTCTCATGCTCCCCAATCTCACCTTTAAACCTTACATTAACTCAAACAAGTTGAAAAGCCTGTAATCCCAGCGCTTGGGAGGCTGAAAACTGGACGATCACTGCAAGTCCAATCTATGTAGTGAGACCCTGTAGAACCTGCTCTAAATACAAAAAGAATAAAACTAAGTATCAAATATTTAACTTTTGAAATGTTGCAATGAAATTTCACACTTACTCTAAACAAAACATCTTAACCTTGTAAAGGGTTGCAGTCTTGCTTCCTCTCCAAAAACATCTTCAAGGAAAAATTCTGATTGAACAGTTTTAGCCATAAGCAATTCCTGCTACTGTCAAGCTCCTCAGCAAGTGAAAAGAATAGAGGAAAGGGAGGTTAAGGAAGAGAAAGAGCATGTTCACTAAACCACCGTCCTCGTGGAACTACACAGAGGAGGGAGGGAAGACATAAAACAGAGAAAGGCCCAGAGACGACAGTAACACTGACGCTACAGTCTAGGCTATCTCAGCCCAAGTGCAGCTCCAAGGACAAGACGGTACGGGAACGCCGGCCCGTGACTCCACAGCCAGCGGGGACCAGTCCTGTGACTGGTCCACAGTACTCCACAGTACCCAAGATGAAAGTCCCCAAAGAAAGAATCACTTCAAAGTAGACGTGAGGTACCACTGCAAGTGTCAAGCACTCTGCTCCCCTTCCAGAATGTAAATTTAAGACTTGGCACATAATTTGCTCAGTCTCAAGAAAATCCGACGCCTTTGCGGGGAGGGCCTTTAAGCGCTGGCCTCGCCCACGACCTCCCCGCCTCGGAAGTTCAGCTCCTAGACCGCGGCGCCGCGCGTGGACTGCGCATGCGCCGCGAGTCTGGCGTCTGCTGCCAGCGCGCGGGGGGGGGGGTGAGAGGAGGGGAGGGGCTCCGCGCAGTGACGTTGACGCCGGGAGGCGGGGCCCAGCCAGGGCGCCAAAAGCGCCCAGCGCAGCCGTACGCCCGGAGTTCGCGAGCGGCCTCCACAGAGTGGGAGCGTTCTGTCTCCCGCCGAGGTGGTGCACACGCCGCGCGCGAGGAGACCCGGACACGGCGGGGCGCACCTCCCCTGCGCGGGGCGCGCTCGGCGGCTCTGCCCCGGGGAGCGCAGACATCGCCGAGCGCAGCCGCGGCGGGGATCCTGGTTCACATTAACCTCAGCAAACCCGGGGCCGCCACCCCAGGGCGCGGCGCACGGGGAGCGGCCGTTCCCCGCTCCCCGCGCCGCCGGTGCTCGGCAGCCGCGCAGCCCAGGCTGCCGAGCCCCGCCCCACCTTGCCCCGCCCCGTCTCCCTCCGCCCCGCGGCAGCGCCTGCGCCACGCTCCCACACTAAGGCGTCGCCGCCGCCCATTACTTCCAAGGCAGCGATGGCCGAGTGGTTAAGGCGTTGGACTTGAAATCCAATGGGGTCTCCCCGCGCAGGTTCGAACCCTGCTCGCTGCGGAAGCGGGTGCTTCGCTTTTCCCTTTTGAAGTAAGGGACCGGCTTTAGGATTGTGGTGCTTCAGCGGCCGGGCAGTTCTTGCTGCCGAAATAAAATACACCGCCCGGCCGGGCGCTCGCTTTCCTCCGCTGTCACCGGGTTGGGGCCCTCACCGCCGTAAGCCCAAATGAGATGAGAGTTGGAAGATGGTAAGGTTCCCTTCAAAGGCACGGTGGGTGACGCTGCGTGGGGGAAGATGCCCTCCTGTGAGGGGCGGTGATGCCGTGTGAGGGGAGCTGCAGCCGTGCGAGAGCGGGTGGCCTCACATGAGGGAAGATGACCCGGTGTGAGGGAAGATGGCCTCGTGTGAGGGGAGGTTACTCCGTGTGAGGAACCATGTCGCATGAGGTAAGATGGTGGCGTGTGAGGGAAGGTGACCTCCCGTGAGGGGAGGTTAGGCCATGTGAGGAAAGATGGCCTCCTGTGAGGGGCGGTGATGCCGTGTGAGGGAAGATGGTGCTGCGAGAAGGAAACTGTGCCCTCCGCACGGCCGCATTCTAAGAGGAGGAAACTCCTCAGCAAGGGTGTGAAATAATCCGTTTATGCTCTCACCTGCGCGGGAGAATGGGTGCGGAAGAAAGCAAGCAACGGGCAAAGAACAGTGAAGCAGGAAGACGGAAGATGGCCGGCCTTGTCCAAGCGGCGGAGCTCGAGCAGCTCGGCCTCCTCTGCGGGCCCCGCGCGTGTCGCGCTAATGCCGTGTCCAGGTTTAGGGAACTCGTGAGCCCGCCCCGCAGGCAGCCTGTGGAGCCCCCCTGTGCGGCCGTTGTCTTTTTCTTCTTGGCTCCACAGGTGACCCGCACCCTGCAGGTGACCTGTGTCCTGCGCCACGTGCCTCTGCTCTTGACCTTTGCCACCCCTGCCACAGCCCCGCGGCAGGAGGTCCAGGTAGCCACACAGCCTAGCAGGGCTTGAACTTGCTGCCCTCCGACCTCAGCCTCTCAAGGCCAGAGCTACAGGCGTGCCCGCTGCACCCAGCCTGGCCTGTCTTGTAATTATCTCATTTTTTTAAACTTTATTTGTATTATGGTGGGCTCAGCCAGCCCTAGGGATGAGGCTGCCGCAGCATGTGCCAGGGATCAAACCGCGGTGCCTGCATTGCCTAAGCTTGCCTAAGCAGGCACTTTAGACCACTGAGCTATCTCGCCTGCCCTGTCTTGTAATTATCTCAAGTATTTCATTAGAGTGGCAGGGACATGAACAACGCACAGCTTCCTTCCATGTGACACCCAGAAAAGCGTTCGCCAGATCTTTGCAGCCTCTGTTCAGTCACTTCTAAACAACCAGTTGGGCAGAGGGTCCTACGGTAGCTCAGTATTGTTCAGCTCACACCACGTCCTGGGCTCCATCTTTCAGTTCTGCAAAGAAAAGTGAAGAAAGAATCCATTTCCTAGCTGCTCATCAGTCATTATCAACTATGAATTACAGAAAAGTCCACTGTGGTGGCTTAAATACAGGTGGGTTGGCCTTAAGACCCCTAGGAGACAGGGGCCAGGGAAATAGCTCTGTGGCATAAGTGCCTGCCTGGCAAGTGCAGGGTTGTGAGTTCAAACCCCAGTCCTGCCTAGGTAACAAATCCCACTCCTGGGCCCAAGAAACCAAGACTGTATACAATTTCTCATTTTTATTTAAATCTAAAAATTAAAAAACGCTTGACTCAGTATTAAAACATTAATCCAAAAAAAGGAAAGACTCAATTATGCCATTAAAAGGGCAAATATATATTCCACAATTAGTAATCAATTTTACTTTTATTTATTTTAAAACTTTATAATGGTGGAAGTTGAACCCAAGGCCTAGTGAATGCTGTGCATACCGTCTGCTACCCAGTTATGCCTCAGCCAATTTTACTCGTTTTTTTTTAAGACAGTGTCCTTACGGAACGGAATTGAAGATAGAAAATGAGAATGGTGACAATAGCAGCCTACAGAAATAAAGGCCAGTCTGGATCCAGACAAAAAGAAGGGATATTTCAAACAAAAAATCCAAAGCTGCTAGAGAGGAAAAGAGGAAAGTGTTCATGATGGAGTCAGAGAAAGTTTCAAAATGAAATGGTCATAGGTCTTCACCTCTCAGCCTGAGGGAACCCATGTTAACTGCCAATATAAGGAGAAAGTCTGTTAAACTCTTAATGAATTCTCATGTGTCAGTTACCCAGACAGTGGCCCTACTTGCAAACCAGAGAGCACTCAGTATTTTCTATAGGCGCAGCAATTTATTGCCCCAGTAGTAAAATTGGCCAGTTTATTGGAGACAATACCCAGTGGCCATAGAAGATAAAAAGAGTTTAAACCCAATTTAAGAGATCTCTGCTCATGGACCCACAAAATGTTGTAACATTCCAGAACCCTCTAATGTCTCAGTAGCTATCCGAAATATTAGATACCAAATCAGTGTTATGTGAAATGCTGAGGTCCCTGGACCATATCTTTGTCATCTTTGTTATAGCCATTACTGTCTACTTGGTAAAAATCCTTTTGACTGTATTCATAATTATCCTGCTGATGTTTTTTATATTATTTGGCCCATGTATGTTTAATAGTTTCTTTGGCTTTGTTTTCTTCAGATTTAAAGCAATTCTATCTACTTAAGATTTAAAAAAAAAAAAAAATGCCTGGTGTCTATTGAAGGCATTTAGGTAGAACCTCTGGAGAGTATCTCTGACTGCCAGTCAACAACTACCACCCTTTTCAGCCTGAAGAAGTCAGAGCGGTCATTGTGCATAGTTCCCTCACAGCAGCTCGGGTTACTTCTTCAGAAAGGGGAATATGGTAGACCGCTGAGTTAGCTAAAAGTATTATAGGCAGTCAGACAGGGCTGGGCCTTCAAGGAGATAATATGAAAGATGAGGTGACTTCACAACTTAAGAGAAACAGATGCACCTCGCTGTAGGCCAGACCTCAAGACAAAGGAGGAAACTCCCTGGCTGATATTACAGCTCGAGAGATGGCACAAAAACCAGTGGGACCACTGGAGATCTTGCCTGTCCTCCCTGAGTTCTAGAAAAATCCACATACTCAGATTCTGTTGTTAACTAATGTTACTTGCTATTCGAGATTAGCAGTGGTGATCCCATCTCAAAATAATTTAATAAAACATCACCACAAAGGGCTACAAATGCCTAAGACTAGAGAGATTTAAGCTTATGCTATGATATTTAGTGTTGTTAAAAAATTCTCTTGTTTGGCAAAATAGCAGAACAACATATAAAACAATTGGGGTATAATGTAATTTAAAAATGACTCTAGAGATTTGTCAAAAAATTGGAGACTTGAGCCAGGCGTGGTAGCGCACCCCTGTAATCCCAGCACTTCGGAGGCTGAGTCAGGAGGATTGGTGTGAGTTCAAGACCAGCCCAGGCTACAAAAGTGAGCTCAAGGCCAGCCTGAACTGCATAGCAAGACCCTGTCTCAAAAAGACAAAAAAAAAAAAAAAAGAAGAAGAAGAAAAGAAAATTGGGGATTATTCTCAATGTCTTCTTGTATAAATGACCTGATATCTACCTCAATTGGATCTGTTCCCCTGTTTCCCTTGGCCCTATCAGGCTCTGTTTCATAAACTGTTTAAATATGTTCAAAATCAAATATAATCTGTAAAATTAATGATGTTGAGATCAAATTGTGAACCTTTAGTGGAATGTAATTACAGTGAGTAAAACAAAGACTCAAACATTTGAATCATGTATAAAACCAGTGGTAAATGTAATGGGTTACTTAGATTTCAGGCTCACTGAGGTAATTTCTTTGGAATTAGTAACAGGGCATTCAAGACTACTCAGTAGTTTAAAAATTACAGCCTTCAGCCCACATGTCCAGGAAATTCCCCCTGAGATTGATGAGTTCTTTGTATAACTGCTCTTGCTAATAGGACATGGTATTTGTGTGGATCAAAGGCGTATAACCTCAGAATGTGTTGAATTGTACTAACCTAAGTCGAAGTGGTTCATGTTGATGTATATGTACCTAGGGAAATGGCTCCTATAGGTGATAATTAAGTTTAGGCCTGACTGCCTGTTGATTTGCATAGGAATATAGCTAATGATTTTGTTTTGTTGAAACCCAAAGTTCATCTGGATATTGTGCTCAATCTGTTGTCTAGTTAATTTGTAAATTGCACCTGTATGCATTGGTAGGTTACAAATGATTAATTTTAAAAATCAGCACGAGCTAAGTGGAAAGTAGTTTCTGTATAAAAACGCTGTTCTCTGTCCACTCAGCACTCTTCTGTCTTCTCTCCTGCATGAGTTGAAGTCAGGAAGGCCCTGAGCTCGGTATTAAATGCTCAATTTAAATTAAAAAAAAAAAAAGACAGTGTCCTGCTATCTAGTTCAGGGTGGCCTTGAATTCATTATATAGTCAAGGCTGACCTCAAACTCACAGCAGTCTACTACCTTAGCCTCTCAAGTGCTGGGATTGCAGGTGCATGCCACCATGCCCAGTCTCAGTCAGTGTGGATGGCAGCAGGTTGAACCAAACCTGGAGTCCTTCAGTCCTGACTGCCTGGAAATGCTGCCTTGCAGTTCATCTGTGTGAGCTCCTTGGTTCTTATCCTCCTGGCCAGCAATCCATAGGAATGGGAATGGTTAGGCCAGCCAGATAGCTCAGCAGACTAAAGCACCTGCTTAGGCAAAGCACAGGGACTGGGGTTTGATCCCCAGCTTGCTGTGCCAGCCCTGCTCCCAGGGCACACTGAGACTAGAAGGGCCAGCGAGATACCTCAATGGACTAAATGCCTGCCTCACAGGGACCCCAGTTCACATGCCGTGCTGGTCCTGCCCTGGAGCGCACTGAACTGGCCACCGAGACCAGTCTTATTGGCGCATGTCTGTAATCCCAGCACTGTGGAGACTGAAAGCAAGAGAATCACTATGAGTCAGAGCTGTGTAGTGAGACCCTGTACCTAATATATTAAATAAATAAATACATACATACATACATACATACATACGTACATACATAACTGGCTGTGAAGAAGAAAAGGAAGTGTCCATACAGGACAAGAAGAGTTCTTTCCATCTGGTGCTTAGCTGGTTGTAATAGCCAGTCCTGACCCCTGCTGGTACCTCATAGCTCGAAAAATGGAGGCTTCAGCTCCAGACTTCACATCTGCATTCAGCCAAGACTGTAGAATCTCCGTGTTATAATTTACTTATCCAAACTATGTAAAATGGCTACTACTATCTCTAAAAACTCTGAGAAGTATTGTTAGCTGAATATATTGCAACCTTCACCAAAACTGAAATCTCACTGGTAAGAAAGAAAGGTAGATGTTACTGAGTAGATGGCCAGCTGTGTTTGCCTCACTCCTGTGATGGGAAAATCTGAACTTCTAAACACAGGGCCTCCGAAGAAAGTTCCCTGCCTGCTTCCCAGTTCTCCCTCCTCCCCTTCTCCTTTTGAGCTCTTGGCAGGGCCCCTGGATCTTGCCTTTGGACTTTTTTTTTTTTTTTTTTTTTTTTTTTTG
>PVKN010014251.1:0-19310 GCA_004027915.1 Capromys pilorides | reverse complement strand
TTTTTTTTTTTTTTTTTTTTTTTTTTTTTTTTTTTTTTTTTTTTTTTTTTTTTTTTTTTTTTTTTTTTTTTTTTTTTTTTTTGCGGGACCGGGGTTTGAACTCACGACCTCACACTTGCCAGGCAGGTACTTGTGCCACTGAGCTATCTCCCAGCCCCTTAACTGGCCTAAGTCTTGCAGGTGAGAGCTCCAATGTCCACGAGCCTGCTTGAGCCGGGACTGAGAGCCGCAAAACTCGAGAAACAGCTGTCCGGAAATGGGGACCAACACAAGCAAAAGGAAGGCTGAAGCCAGTCTCTGGCTTCTGGAGTCCTGTGTTGGCCCTTCCTAGTCACTGAACCCCTGGCAAGAAAGAGACAAATTAGGAGCTTTATTATTCCCAGTGAACAGTAGAACCCTTAGGGGAGAAAATGGGCTGTCACATTAAGAACAAGTGGTGCAATTAGAAGCCAGATTTTGGGTCTTAAGTTTCTCTCTAAAGACAAATTTTAGAAAGAAAGAAAAGAAAAACACTCTAAGTTTACACAGTTTTTATCCAAATCTGAAAATTTAGAAACAATCTTCTCATGTCAGAAGATGTTCTGCACTTCTGGAATAAAATATAGCAATTCCTAGGAATAAAACAGAAATTGGCAGTCCACGCTAGAATAAAACAAACTGAAGCACAGTAAGTGACACTTCTTACACACATGCTCTTGGACGTGACAGAGCCGTGTGGCCACTTCATTTGCAATAAATGCAGTCGTCACCCTCAGGCTGGGCAGTGTCGTGGCCACACCAGCTCCGGGTGTGTGTGACCTAGGAGGACATCGGCTGATATATGAAGAATTCTGCCAGAGAGCAAAATGTACTATTAAAAATAAAGGAAAATTCCAAATCCACCCTCCACAAAGAAATCATGGTGTGGCTTGTGGCTCCCTTGCCCGAGCTGGCTGTCGGGTGATGGTCACAGGGGCACGCAGGGCCCTTGTGTAAAACCCAAGCTGTAATTCACACTGAAGAAAGCAGACGTTGGCTACTCACGAGCACCCTGCTGAGAGGCACGAAGCGACTCTACAACTTTTCCCTCATTTGCTCTGGCAAGGGTAATGTGTGTCTTTTTGAATCCTCTGCAGCAGGACTCTGACAAACATCTCAGAACACAGGACAGAGCTGTTCCTGAAGCATGGGCTGCCGCGATGGGAAGAGTTAAGCTGGTCACTGTGATCAGCGATGTGACTACGTTTAGCTAACTATCACCAGCCAGCTCTCCCTTGGACTGCCCTGACCTATGCGTACCTACGAAGGATGTAAGACCACCCACCTTGCCATGGATAACATCTTTTTTTTTTCTTTTTTTCCGGGAATTGAACTTAGAACTTTGCGCTTGTCAGACAGGTGGTGTGCTGCTGACCTATAGCCCTAGCGATAAAGTTCTGCTTATCAATAAGTAGTAGTCTTCAGTGTCTTCCAGCCAATAGGACATTTCAAATAAAGTCCTCGCATCCTCCCCAGAGTGAGGGTCACCTCACCCCTTGCTACTAGAAAGCCTTCTTCCCATAGCCCCTGAAAGCTGGCTACATGTGACCCTGTCTGGCACATGGTACCTTCTGCCTGAGGCTGCAGGCCCAGGGGACCAGTGACTTGTGCTCCACCTTCCCTGTCCGGTGTTGGATGCTGCAGATTTCAACGTCACTATGACTTTAGGGTCAGCCTTCCTCCTCCATTACTGGAGAACAGGAAAAATAAGCAATAACACATTTTGCAATTGATTAATTCCCCCCAACTCCTTGCACCTCTCACCACGCTTGCACTGAGCTGCTGTGACAGACAACTCAAAGGCCAACCTCTGCTCAGAATGGACCTCCAGCCCCCTAGTTTTCAATTAGAAAGTAGTAAGAAGGATTATATCTCAAATCTCTTCCTCTTCACGAATAAATAACCAATTTCTCTGAAGACACAAGTTCATGGAAGAAACATTTTTCTTCTGTCGCAAAAACTTTCAAACATTTCTTTCAGGTTGCTTCTGCCTCAAACAGCAGTCTTCCCTCCTCTTTCTTCTGCTTATAACCCTGATTTGAATAACAACCCTCACCAACTGCTATATGAATTACTCCCCTTACACCCTCTCAAGAAAAATTCTAAAATGTTTTCTTCAGCAGCCAATAAATAATAAGCACTTCATTACTGTGCTTTTAGCTATAGACTCATGGTTTGAGGACATGTTTAGAGGGATCCCCAGGGAACTATAATTTAACCCACCAAACAATAACCACACCCCCAAATACATTTACTCTTCTCCAGGCAGCACAGTGACAGCCACCACAAGCCATCTCCCAGGGACCTGCCAGCAGCAGGAGCCCCAGGAACAGCTGTAAATGTGCATCCGGCCAACGCACCCCCGGGCCTTCATCGAT
The DNA here is from genome assembly GCA_004027915.1 of Capromys pilorides. Taxonomy (NCBI): domain Eukaryota; kingdom Metazoa; phylum Chordata; class Mammalia; order Rodentia; family Capromyidae; genus Capromys; species Capromys pilorides. The sequence continues at coordinate 16,914 of PVKN010014251.1, read as the reverse complement.
GGGCCAGTGCTGCCACTGTGGAAGCCTGTGGCTTAACTGCGGGCTCAGGTGGAGGAATCTGCTCCCAAGACCAGAGCGCGCTCCAGGTTCCCAAGGAGAAAATGAGCTTAGACCTAGAAGGGCTCACACCAGCACTGAGAGCTGCCCCTCAGCTGCCCTGCCACGGTGAGTGCTTCGTCCGTCCGTCGGCTGAAGGTTTCTTCCTTTCTACTCCTCTTGTCACACAATCACCAGCGGGACATCTACGGGTCACCAGAGGTCATCCCACACTCCAACGCCCTGGTGGTGTCTAAGTCAGAGCTGTCTTCCTTCAGTAGCTCCATTGTGGGAAACGCAAGAAGAGAAGCAGTCAAAGTGCTGGAAGAAAGAGGAGGTGAATGGCTAAATGAACTGGAACCACCAGACAGTGAAACCACATTCAGAACTGCAATGAGCGAGATAGCTCAGGGCACTAAACACCTGCTTTGGCAAGCACAGGGACTAGGGTTCAATTCCTGTCCCACATGTCATGCTGGCCCATCTCCTGGGCTTGCTGAACCAGGGACCCAGTCCAGATGTGGTGGTGCATGCCTATAATCCCAGCACTGGGGAGGCACGAAACAGGAGGCTCACTATGAATCCAGCTGTGTAGAGAGACCCTGCACTAAAATACATAGAAAATGAGAGAGAAAAACAAAAAAAGAACCGCAATGAGCTATTGAGCCAGACCAGGCGCAGAGGTCATCCCGGCAAATGACTAAAGGAGAGGAGCCAGTCTGGAAAACCTGTGAAGTGCATCCTTCGAATAAAGGATGCTCTGGAAGAGGCCAAACAATCGAGGCAGCCGGAGGACTCGTAGTCGCTCTGAACTAGAGGAGGGGGCGATGAATGAATGAGGAGGCGTGGAGGTTTCCAGGGCAGTGGGAGTGCCCTGCAGGATGTTATAATGGGAAGCACAAGTCCAAATCCACCAAGTGTATGACTCTCAGGGTTAACCAAGTAGTAAACTATTCACATAGTTAATAACCCTGTATTGATACCACTTTATGAATCACAGCAAATGTGCCACCCTAGTGGAAACTATTAATGAACAGAAGAATATGGACAGAGAAGAGTGTAAGGAAAGTCTCTGTTGCTCGACTTTCCTGTAAACTTAAAACTGCTCTAAAAATTAAAACCTTAATTTAAAATTAAGTAAACTTAATAACGTTGGAAAAGCCAAGTTTAGCATCAATTCTGCTTTTTTACAATAATTAAGAGAGGTTATTTAATGTTTACAAGCTAGAGACACTTAATGTTCACAGCCATAAGTGGTTGTTCCCATATATCAGGTGACAAAACTGAGGCATGGAAGGTGAATTATTTGATCAGATTCACGAAGTTCGTTCTTGGCCTGGGCAGGTCTTTCCGAGCTCAAAACTCAGCCGTAGCAATATCACCGCCTCCTCCCTAAAGGACTTCGTGTAATTGCTTCAGGAAGGAAGGAGCTGTTTCCCCCGCCACGGACGAGAGAGCTGCCGTGTCCCGCAGCCCTCGCTGCGCTAGGAGCGCTCAGCCATGTAGAGGGGATGGGGCGAAGGCCTTCCCCTCCGGCCCCTAGCCAGACTTGAGCTCACCCTCAAAAGTCACAGGCAGCAATGACTACTGTTTGCTGAATCCACTCCAGGGATTGCTCTGGGCTCTCTTAAAACAGTAGATTAAAAGCAATAATCACTCTTCGTAATCTCTTTCATGAGTAAAAGCTAATCTTTAGAATATCAAGCTATAACCTCCACTCCAGAGTTGTCATTCATCATCCGAGTGCTATCTGTATCAATATTGTCCTTGTCTATGACAAAACAAGTTGAATTAATTCCCATTTCTGTACCTTCGCCAATCCGAAAAGAAATGGAAGCCAGTGAGGAATTCTACCTGCATAAAGACATGTGGCCACAAGAGGGCACCGCAGATCCGGTCTAGACTGCCCCTGGAAATGGGTTCCCAGGGGGCAAAAGCCAACAAGCTCCCAGGTCTTTTTTGTGGGGTTTTTTTGTTTGTTTGTTTGTTTTGTTTTGTTTTTGTTTTTTGTTGTTGTTGTTCTTTTTTTTTTTTTTTTTTTTTTTTTTTTTTTTTTTTTTTTTTTTTTTTTTTTTTTTTTTTTTTTTTTTTTTTTGTATTTTAGGGAAGGGCACACAGGTGTTTAGGGTCCCACTACTAGATGGACTCGCAGTGTCCGTTTACAGCCTCCCAAGAGCTGGGATTACAGGCGCGCGCCACCAAGCCCAGTCTCTATCACTGTCTCAGCGCGCCCCGGGGGGTAGCGCCATCACGGCAGGTCCAGGACCCAACCCCAGGCCCCTGTGCCCGCTTGTAGGCGCCAAGTTTTAAAAGATAAGTGACTGTATGTAAAGTAGTGTGTTAACCTGCACCTAAATCTCAAAAAATTGCTGTTTACAGCTGTTACTCAGGGTTATTCAGATTAAAATAATATCCTTTAGAAGATCCATCAATATTCAGTAGTATTAATTAGACCATGTCTTAGTTATATAACTTTCTTTTATACCAACCAATGACCTTAAGTAAAATTGCTAGATCACTTGAGCCCGGATTAAGACATCGGAGAGCGTCACGACGTGGGTCCTACTCAGAGTATCATTCATTCACGGAGAGCAGAATTATTATAAACGGCCATTAAATACATCGAAAAATCAGCGGGCCACGAACCACAGCTTCCAGGACAAGGGATCCTGGACACACAGACTTCCTCGGGTTTTTCCTGCCCTGAGAAGGTGCTAGCTTGGCAGCTGCGTTCTGTGGCCGGGACGCGCGGCTCGGCGGTTAGCATCTCACAGCAGGGCCGCGGCAGATCCAGTCAGCGGCGCTGTGTGGGGGCGGTTTAGTTTCTCCCTGCTGATTAGCCAAGAAGTCACACTCCTTTCTGTTAATTAACGTAGTTACATTCACAGCCATGTCACCTGCTGTACAGAGAGGCTATTTTGTGTTATTTTCTGTATTACCACAAAATGAGAAATTATATTATTCCATTTGCTAACATCTTCACAGTCATCTTTAAATCTTTTTTTTGCTCCATTCTTTTATTTTTTTTAAGAGAATAAAAAAAGTCAACAATTAGAAACGATACAGAATTTCACCAAACAAGATAATAGGAATTCAGCGATGGTTGTTATCCTGAATATGGTTGTCTTCAAAGTAGTTCAGAATATCAGATGTAAGCATGCAAAATTGGTCAAAAATATTAAAAAGGAGAAAAATTAAGCATTAACTGTTCCTTTCAATGGACCAGGAGGAATCAGCAGGACGGTTATCCCAGCTGCCCTGTGTATACGCTTTTTTACCTTTAAATCTGAAACACGTTCAGGTCTGATGACTACCAAAGCCTTGCAGTGTTGACATCTTTGCATTAGACAGCTGAGCGCCTCACCATGTCCAGGGTGGAGACCGGCAGTGTGCACTGCCCTCTGCTGGCCAATGTGTTAAACATCATAATAAAATAAATACAAGTGTACCTTTACAAGAGTGGACAAGACTGAGTTTGGGCGAGTTTTTGTTTTTAGAGATATAATTCCAGATAATCACTATTCACCTTTGTAATTGCTTTCATGAATATACGATATATATATATATATATATATATATATATATATATATATATTTGCCTTTATAGAAACAAAGAATTAAAAATCTACCTTGTACCAAAAAATTTACAAACGGAACACACTGAGAAAATTAGACTTCTTTTGCTTATTCGGGTTTCACATCAAAGAATGCACACCCATAATCTCCTGCCCAGTTCTGCTGTCCTCTGCTGCACCCCTCGGCTCCTCCGCAGACTGTGTGCAGGCTTTCAACTGGCATCCTCTGCGCGGGAAGCGCGGTTCATCCATAGCGGGGGGCGCGCTGCTCCTTCTGGAAGCTGTGAACCTTATAACCTTTCAGTAAACGTCTACCCATTTTGTGTTGTTTTGTCACAAAAGCTGTAGAATGAACCACAGAGCCAGAATTAGCAATCCTGTAACACGCTTTCTAGGGACAAATATAGAGCCGACCCCGGATCCCACAAGAATGATGCGATGCTTCATCACAAAGCGAGGTGAAGAACGCGAGAAGTCGACAATAATGAAACTCCTGGTGACACATTCATCCTTGGGAAGGAAAACAAATTCACTAAGGCTGCTGAGACACAGATGGCTTTCGCATGCGACTCTCCTTAGGGTTCCAGGTCAGATTCCGGCACCCAGAAGCCGCCAAGGAGGAGAGAGAAGAGGAGGCGGAGTTCTGGGACATGGCAGGAACAGGTGGGAGCCCCCATCCCGAAAGCGACAGTGGATAGTGCTGCCGGGCTTGGGGTGACGCTGTTTTAGCTGAACGAAAATCAGAGTCCTTGAGTAAAGCCGCCCCTGAGGTGAGGACACAGCTCTAGGCGCACAGGAACGCTGACAGAGAGCCTAAATCTTTCCCAGTGACTAAATCACACACCAAGACACCTTGCAAGTGAAAAGCAACCGCAATTGTAGGTAAAACTGTGTAATTCCCACATTAAATAACACATTTTTGCTTTGAAAAACAATGCTAGCTTTTAAGTGTCAAAATACAAGGGTCACACAGAAGAGTATATGCAACATAGATGAAAAGGTCATTTAACACATGTTTATACAAGCCGGTAAGAAAAAATGCCAATGACCTGAAAAGATACACACAGCCTATTTCCAGAGAGGAAGGATATAAAGGTTGTTTTTAAATACTTATTTATATGTTCAGCCTCACTAAAAATAAAATACAAATAAATGACATTTTTATCTCACAGCTATCTAACTGATAAAAATAAAAAAATATTTTATAATATTCAGTATTATGGTTGACAGGATAGCTCAGTAGAGTAACTGCCTGCTTAGACAAACATAGGCGCCAGGGTTCAATCCCTGGCACCACATGCTGTTCTGGCCACACCAAGGCATGCTGAGCCAGTCACCAAGTTGGGATGTGGTGGTGCCACCTATAGTCCCAGCACTGGAGAGACTGAAAACAGGAGGATCACTACAAGTCCGAACTGCATAATGAGACCCTGCACAAAATACACACACACACACAAGAAGAAATTTCAGGACATATTTTAAAAATACGTATTCATGCCTGTGATCCCAACACTTTGGAGGCTGAGGCAGGAGGATCATTGTGAGTTCAAGACCAGCCTGGGCTACAAAAGAGAGCTCAAGGCCGGGGGGAATTACATAGTAAGACACTGTCTCAAACAGACAGAAAGAAGGAAAGAAAGAAAAGAAAGAAAGAAAGAAAGAAAGAAAGAAAGAAAGAAAGAAAGAAAGAAATTAAGAAAGATTCAGTACTGGCAAGGGAGCTAATATTATTGGCAAGAAAATAAATATCTGCAACTTGTACAGAGAACATGGCAATATTTATCATAATCAACTTACAAATATGCCCACACATATTTAGGCATTTGCTCTACACGTTTACCCATATTAGTACAAGGATACTCTTTATATCATAATTTTAATACCAAAAAAATGGAAGCAGCCTAAATGTCTGTCAAGGAAAGCTGAATAGGGGCCAGCCAAATAGCTCAGTGGATTAAAGTGCCTGGTGAGGCAGAGCTTAGCCGCTGGCTGGGATTTGATCCCCAGTGTGCCGTGCCGGCCCTGCCCTCAGGGCACACTGAGATGGCAACTGAAACTAGGTGAGGTAGTAGGCGCCTGTAATCCTAGCTCTTGGGAGGCTGAAAATAGGAGAATCACTATGAGTCTGATCTACACAGTGAGACCCTGCAGACCCTATACCAAATACATTTTAAAAAAGGAGTTGAATAAATACATCCTTATGTGTCTGCACAACAAAATTCTTTGGCAGCACTTAGAGTGGGAATAGAATTGGATATTTTAATATGTGAGTTGGATTGACAACCGGTGGTCAACTTGTAACACCCAGGTGTGCCCAACCTGTGTGATGCTGGGTGTGGGAGGCCCACCTGAGGACTTGCCAGGAGCATAAGAGGCAGAACCGGAGGAGAGAAACTGTGTGGGGCTGTAGGGAGCTGTGGTTTCTCCTGGAGGAGCTCGTTGTGCTGGCTTTCCTGATGAATTTAGCTGTTCTCATTGTCCAAGGAGCTTGGGACCCTGTTGTTGCTGAGAATGGCTACTTCACTTTCAGGAGCTCAGTCCTCAGTCTGAGCATTGCTTCCTAGCTCCACAGGGGAAGGTGGTACACTGCTCAGGTTCCTGGAGAAGCTTGTTGCCTTGGTTTTCCTGATGGGAACTTGGTTCTCCTCATCATTAGAGGCTCTCGAGACCTCATTGTTGCTGAGGAAGGCTTTTGGAGGAGCTCTGATTCCTACTTTGAGCACTGCTTCCTGGCTCTAGTTCAATCCCTCAGCCTGCTAGCACAGATCCTTCATCCTGCTGGCATACACCTTCTAGCTTCCACCACTGACCTTTGGGCCTTCCCAGCACAGACCCACAAGGCAGGCCTACATGAGATGTTATCATGGGCTCTGGGCCTCCAGTTGGACTTGTGGGAGACACTGTTATGGGCTCTAGGTCTTCCTTCAGCTGGACTCTTGCATGTAGGACATTCCCGTGAGATCCAGGCCCTCTGCTGGATTCCTTGGTCTTTGATTTGCTGGTGTATCTCCTGCACTCTTTGTGTATGACTCTTTGGGTGACTGTTATAAAACAATGTTATAATGAAATGTCCTATATTATACTGTGTCCCTTTTTATAACCCCAAACCACAACAATATGAAAAAATTTCTGAGGTACTGTTCATTGGTGTAGATGTGCACACTACCCAGAGATCATCATATGCTGCCCCCCCATCCGGCGATTACAAAGCTGACTCATGTGCTTATGCATCAAGAGTGGCCCTCAAGAGGAGCCTGGCACCTGCTCTGGGAAGTAGGTCTGGGAAGAGAGGCTGCAGGGGTAAAGACTCTGGATTTCACCCTATAAAAGTTTGTTCACAATTGGGGAGCGACTGAAACTGGAGATAGATCAGCCTTGCGGAACTAAAGTAAGGCCAGCCCTGAGAACATGGCATGCTCCAGGTGCGTAACATGAACAAGCGGCTCCAGCTCCAAGAGCCAGAGGCACTGGACATGAGCCAAGCAAACAGGTTACTAGGTAGAGGGATGGCAACGGACAATAACCTCCTGAGTGTGTAAGTAAGCAGGCTTCAGTCATCGGGTGACTCTTTCTACCCCACCAGGATGAAAGGCTCCATCTGACCTCAGCTTTCTGCATCCTGACTGTCTTTCTTCATCCTTCATCATTCCCCTCCCACAGTTTCAGGAGCTGGGCCAAAAAGGACACAGCATTCAAACTCTGGTGCAGTGCGTTCATTTGCGACAGTACTGTTGTATGACTCTTTTAAAAATAAACTTTGAAACCTACTTTAAAAATAAAAAAGATCTGTCTCACCCAATTTCATCTCTAAAATGGAAACTGTACATGGACAGCAACCTTGAAGCCCTTCTGACCTAGCTTCTAATTTGTCAAATCATTGTGCAGGGCAAAGGAATGTTGAGCCTGAGCAGACAGCACCAGGTCTCCTGGGAAAGAACTCACGGTTATCTGAGAGTAAGAATCTGGTGGCAGAATCCAGGCAAAGTTGCTTAACCACATGAGGCTGCCACTACCACCATGGAAGTGGAGCTTTCCTAGCAGCGCTGCTGGTCTGAGAACTTAGCTGGTGCATGAGGGTGAACAGCACTTGTAGAGTGGAGTAGGCCATGGCTCTGGGCTATCCACCTCGCCATGCTCCAGGTGTCAGTCCAGCAAACTCCCTGTTTCACCCAAGAATGAAGACTGCATGGCTGCAGTTGGCTGGAGAAACTGCAGGGCGTGGGCTGGACACAGCAGAGCATCCTCACTAATCAACACTGAATCTTGAGCATCAATGTTTGTTTTCTCTAAACACATTTCTATCCAAGTGAAACACGAAGTTGGGTGTGCTAGGCAGTTAATGTGACTTTTCACAACCCCTGACTTGAAATTATACTATAAAGCTACTGTGATAAAATCAGCATAGCGTTGACAAAAAAAAAAAAAAAAAACCAGACCTGAGGATCAATGGAACAGATTAAAAGATGTTGACACAACTCCAAACATACTCAGCCAACTTTGAGTCAAACACATCCACTGCAAGAAAGGAAACCTCTTCAATAAGTGGTGCTGGAAAAGTTGACTTTCCACAACCAGAAGGCTAAAATTAGACCCATGCAGTTAACTAAAGTCAAAATGAATCAAAGATTTAAATATCAAAACAGAAACACACAATCTTCTGGAGGAAAAAGTAGATAGAAATCTTGAAGACATAGGGGTGGGTAGAGAATTTCTGAACAAAAACCAAACTGGATGGGACATAGTTCAAAGAATCAACAACTGGAAGCTCATAGTTTTGAAAAGTTTCTGCATGCCAAAAGAAATCACCAACAGAGTAAATGGAAAGACCCACAAGCTGGGAAAAAAATTTATAGCTGACTGTCCCCCTGATGAAGAACTTCTATCTAAAGCATATAAAGAATTTTAAAAAATCAGACCCCCAAAATTAAAAACCCAACCCAAAAAAAGGGCTTCTGAGTTCAATACACACTTCTCAGATGAAGAAATACAAATGGAAAATAAATATATGAAAGAATGTCCAACATCATTGGTTATTCAATAAATGCAAATTAAAGCAACACTGAGATTCCATCTCACCCCAGAAACAATGGCCATCGTTAAAAAATCAACCAATAACAAAAACTGGAGGAGCTTCCAAGAAAAAGGAACCCTTATCCACAGACTAATACAACCACTAGGAAAGCTGTGTGAAGATTCCTCAAAAAACTTTGGTTAGTCTTCTTCCGGTTCCAGGTGGTTAGCAACCACGGTTTACAGTGCAGCTATGGCCAAGCCCAAGAACCACACCACGCACAACCAGTCCCAAAAATGGCACAGAAATGGCATCAAGAAACCTCGGTCCCAAAGATACGAATCTCTGAAGGGGGTAGATCCCAAGTTCCTTTGGAACATATGTTTTGCCAAGAAGCACAACAAGAAGGGCTTCAAGAAGATGCAAGCAAACAATGCCAAGGCCATGAGTGCACGTGCTGAGGCTATCAAGGCCCTTGTCAAGCCCAAGGAGGTCAAGCCCAAGATCATAGCAAAGGGAGTAAACCACAGGCTCGTTCCACTTGCCTATATTGCTCACTCCAAGCTTGGGAAGCATATCCAAGCCCACATTGCCAAGGGTCTCAGGCCTTGCCAGCCAAAGGCCCAGGCTGCAGCTAAAGCCCAGGCTTCAGCTATACCAGCCAAGGCCCAGGCTCCAGGTTCTGCTCCAGTCCAGGCTCCCAGAGGTGCTCAGGCCCCTATGAAGGCTCCAAAGTAAAAGCCTCTTTATCTGCTGATGTAAAAACAGAAGGACTGGTGTAATCCCTGGTGTGCCATCTGTGGGGGACCAATGTCCTCTTGTGCTCTTTGTACCTGAGGCAGGATAAAAAATAAAAAGAATTAAAAATAAATTTTAAAAAACTTTGGTTAGAGGTCCCATTCAACCCATATATTTCCATTCTGGGTATTTTTGCAAGAGAACTGAAAACATCATACTACAGCAATATATGTGCACCGATATTTATTGTAGCACAATTTCTCACAACCAAATCTTGGAAACAACATAAATATCCATCAACTTAGGAATGCATAAAGCAAGTGTGGTATTTTTACACCATAAAGCATTACTCAGCTATATAAAAAAAGGATAATTTGAGGCTTTTATCTTTAAGTGTATACAACTAGAGACCACACTCTTTTTTGTGTGTGAACAGAATATATTTCTTAGGGGAAAGAAGTCTCCTGTCCTAGAGAGGGACAGGAGAGGGGCCTGAGCAGGATGTCCTGGGAAGCTGAAGAGACCATATGCTTAAGTGAAATATAGATCCACGTGTGCAAACATCATATTGTCTCCATAGTGTAAGAAGCTAAAAGAATAAATAAAAGCTGAAAAGTGCAATAGATACTGTGAAAAGGGAATGAATTTGTTCAAAGGAAAAGAATTACTTCAATGAGAAGAAGGACAGGAGAGAGAGGGAGAGGAGGAAATGTATATCTATGTATGTATGCAGGACAGCTCAAATAATTGTACTGTGCATTTCTGCTGATCTATAGAATGGAGCAGTAAATGTTTAAATATTTTTTCTCTTCTTAATTTCTTTCTTTATCTTTTTCTTTTTTCTTCTTTTTTTTTTAAATACATTTGGTACAGGGTCTCACTCTGCAGCTTGGACTCACAGTGATCCTCCTGTTTTCAGTCTCTCCGGCACTGGAATTACAGGTGTGCTCCACCACACCAGTCTCAGTCTTTGGCTAAACCCACCAGAAATGGGGCCAGTAGAGCACGTCACGCCAGAGATCGAACCCTGGTCACTGCACTTGCCTAAGCAGGAGCTTAGTCCACTAAGCTGTCTCACCAGCCCTCCTCTTATTTTCTTAAAATTTTTTTCCAATGTTGCATGCTTATATCTGGTAATCTAAACAGCTAATTTGGAGGCAACAGTAAGCAATACAATAAATACTAACAAATTTGCATTATTTTCTTCAGTGAAATTCTGTATCATGTCAGTTATTTTATTCTTACCATTATTTTGTATTCTCTTTCAAAAAAATAGAAAAAGAAAGTTAATGTGACTTGGACACTACTTTTAAATGACCTAAAGCAAATCATGTCAGTCTTTTCCCTGTTCACTGATCTTCCCTCATGTGGCAGCCTCTATTCAACTCTGGTTCTGTGAGATTTATGTTTTTAACCACACATTTCAGTGACATCAAACAGGAACTGTCTCTCTGCCCCTGGCTTATTTCACCAAGCCTGAGATCTTCCAGTTTCACCCTTGTTGTCACAAATGGCAGAATTCCTTTTTTTTTTTTTTAGACAGGTTCTCACTATACAGTTCAGGCTGGCCTTGGGCTCATTTTTGTAGCCCAGTCTGATCTCAAACTTGTACTGATCCTCCTGCCTCAGCCTCCCAAGTGCTGGGATTACAGGCACGCACCACCACACCCAGCCCAATTTTTTAATGTCTGTGTCGTATTCATTCCACTGTATATGTACACCAGCTCCTTCACTCCGTTCATCAAGGAGGCTAAGGCCAACCCCATATGTCAGCTCTCGTGATGCAGGAGCACAGCTGTCACTCCAGCATGGATGTCACTGACACTAGCTACACACATGCATCATGTAGTGCAGCAGAAACTCAGTTCAGAAACTCAGTTCACTCCTGAGTCTACTCACAAACCAAACTGGATGAAAACCACATCAAACCTCCCCAAAAGGCTAACCACTGAATTTAATCTGCTTCTTATACAACTCGGTTTACAACTACAATCATGGAAAGAATTAATTTCATCAACTGTAGTACCACTGTAATTAAATTTATAGTATTCTTAAGGAATTTCTGGACTGTTTTCCAAACTTTGAAGTATCACAAATTGGTTAACAAATGCAAAGATACAATTAGATAGGTAACATAAATTCTAGCGTTTTATTGTACACCAAGGAAACCATAGTAACAACATACTATATATTCCAAAATAACTTAAAGATTTCAAATATGTTTACTATAACATAATGATGAATATTTAAGATGATGATATGTTAATGACTCTGATCTTTCCATAATGTGAGACAACTATCAAATGTGCAATTATCAAATCATCACTCTGTATGCCATTATTACCTATCAGTGAATAAAACAAAGCTTTGAAAATCCCAGACCAAGGGCCTGGGGAGATACGTCAGGGGCACAAGTGCCTGCCTGGCAAGTGCAAGGTCCTGAGTTCGATCCCCGGTTACAGAAAAAAAAAATCCCAGACCAAAAAGGGATAAGTAAAAGCAATCAAGGGTGACATACAGGGATACACAAAAATGAATTTTAAGAGTCTACCAAAACATTATCTTCAGAACTTTTGACTATGGATCTTTATACATCAAACTATTTTGAATACTCAGTATCATTTACATTATAAAAAAATATGAAGCAGGAATATTTAAGTATAATCTAAACTACAGAGACAAATAATTTCAGCAGGCACCTCAGAGCACTCCTCTAATTCCAGCTAGAGAGAAAGTTTAAGACCAGCCTGACTCTGTTTCAAAAAAAATAGAGAGAAAACTTGGGGAAATAGATCAGTGGTAGAGCACCCCTAGGTTCAGTTTCCAGTCACACACACACACACACACACACACACACACACACACACACGCAGCTCTGCTGCTTTGGAAATCACACTCAGGAGTGACAGCTAGGAACAGTGCCTCTCGCCTCCCTTGCAGGTTCACCGTAGAAGTATGTTTGGGTGTATGTGAAGATCACTGAATTTAATTTTCAGAAAATTTATATGAATATTTTAAAACTAGATCAATATTAAACGTGAAGTAATCTTCTCACCACTGAGAAGGATAAAATCCAGCTGGGGCGCTGCCTGGTCTGTGGGGCCGTGAGTTCCGCCACTAACAGCAGAACGTTGTGCTGCAGGTGAAGGCCTCTTTGGAGAGACAACAGCTGCTTGGTGATGCGCAGGCAGCTCCCCACGCTCAGCCTGACTGTGGCCATGGGAGGGAATTTTTACTGAAAGTAATTTACGCATTGGAGAGATGCTGAGTGGAAGTCTCTCCCACTCAAGAGCTGGGCGTATTAATTACATGAGTTTGGGGACATGTAGCAAACATAGTCCAATCTTCTCTTTGATTGATTTGGCTCTGGAAAGTGTTCTTTGATGATCTGTGGCAGCACTAGGACAAGGTATATAAATATTCCTGATAGTCCTTATTGATCTCTTCCTCTGAGTAATGAAGAAGATGGTGAACTCTGGACAAGAGTCAAGCTCTCAAAGGCTGAGTCGCTTGGGTGACACTGTCCGGTCTTTCACTCCAGTCTATCCTCAGCAGTAAACGCCATCGGTGCTCAGTCGAGTGGCTGGATCAAGCTGTGACCTGGCTTAGGATACCTGGTACCATAGAGTCGTCTTCACCAGCTCTATCAGTCACATGGGGCAGTGAGTGTACCTCAGTGTGGATTTATGTGAATAACTTTCTTATCAAGGGTCGACGTGCTGCGAAGCGCGACTGAGTGCAGCTTCTGGTAACATTTCTCAAACTATAACGAAAACACTTGATGTCTGTTGATTTATTATATTTACAATTTATACAACTATCCCCGACAGTAGAATATTAACTTTTCTCTGAATAAAGACTGGTTTTTTGAAGTAATATCTTTTTTGTATATGAAACCCCTCATCTTCTGGTAAAAATACTGGGCTCAGCTGATTCTTTTCCGACCTCCATCCTAGTTCACAATATAAAGCCCGTATCATATTTTTTTATAATTAAAAAATAGAATACAGGTATAAAATCAATATTTTAAAAAAGCACTAGCTTTTCTATAAGCCAACAACAATCTAGGTAATATAGAAATTGGGGCAACTACTCAATTCACAGTAGCATCAAATACATAAATGAAAAACCTAGAAATATATCTAACCAAAAAAGTGAAACATGTCTACAATGAAAATCATGAAATAATAAGAAATAAAGTGAAAAAATACACTAGAAGATGGAACGATTTCCCATGTTCATGGATCTGAAGAGTTAATAGTTTAAATGGCCATATTAGCGAAACACAGCTACATATTCAGTGCACACCCACCAAAATACCAATGGCATTCTCCACAGAACTAGAAAAAATAATTTGTAAGGCAAAAGAGCCAAAGTAATGCTAAGAAAAAAAACAAACCAAGGCTGGAAGCACCACGACACCTGTTTTTGAATTACAACACCAAGATACAGTAACAAAAACAGCCGTTTTGGCACAAAAATAGACACATATGTAAACCAGTGAAACAGAATAGAATGGAATACAATCAAACCCACACAACTATAACCATCTGACTCTTGACAAAAGAGCTTAAAACATACTTTTCTTTTAAAAAAAAAAAAAAAGTTTCTTTAGCAAATGTTACTGGGAAAACTGGATATCAACTTGTACGAGATCGAAGCTAGACCCCTATCTCTCACCTTGTACAAAAGTCAATTCAAGGATGGGGAGACAGCTCAGCAGTCTAAGCACCTGCTTGGGAAGTGCAAGGACCTGAGTTTGATCCCCCCACATGCCTTGTCAGCCCTAGAACCCCGGGCATGCCATGCTGGCCACTGAAACCAGGTGTGATGGTGCACACCTGTAATCTCAGCACTAGGGAAGCTGAGACAGGAGGATCACTACAGATCTGAGCTGCATAGTGAGATCCTGTATCCAATGAATAATTTTTAAAAAAACATTTAAATCAATTCAAAAGGATGATAGCCCTAAGTATAAGATATGAAACTTTTAAACCGTCTAGAGAAAACACAGCAATAGGAGGCAAAGACTTCTTCAGTAGGACTTCGATAGCAAGAATCAACAAGCAGAATTACGTCAAATTTAAAAGTTTTTGCACCACAATGGGAACAACCATCAGAGAAAACAAACAAACAAACAAACCCTATAGAACTATAGAATCTTTGTCAGCCAGCTACCTTCTGACAGAGGCTTAATATATAGAATGCATGAAGAACTCAAAACACTTAGTACCAAAAAGTCAAATAGCAGCGGGGCATGGTGGCCCATGCCTGTAATCCCAGGCCTCAGGGGGCAGAGGCAGGAGGATCACAAGTTTGAGACCAACTTGGGCTACATGGTGAGCTGAAATCCAGCCTGAACTGCACAGTGAGACTGTCTCAAGAGAAACAACAAAAGACTTATAGCTCAAACAATAAATGAGCAAATGAAATGAACAAATATTTCTCAGAAGAAATAAAAGGTGCCAATCAATATTTTTTAAAAAATGTTTAACATGGGCAGGCCAAATAGCTCAGTAGATTAAAGCACCTGCTTAGGAGGACCCAGTGGCTGGGGTTCGATCCCCAGCCTGACATGTCAGGCCGCCCCCCTCCCCTAGGGCACACTGAGACAGCAATTGAGACTGGGCATAGTGGCACACACCTATAAGTCCAGCTCTTGGGAGGCTGAACATAAGCGGATCACTACAAGTCTGATCTAATAGTAAGACGCTGAACGCCCTGTAGACCCTGTACTAAAATACAAAAAGAAAAAAAAAAGTTTGACACCTTTGACCTTTACATAAAAGTAATAAATAAGTATATGAAAAAAATTTAAACTTATTTAGCCAAAATTACTTTGAGATCCCATCTCACCCCAGCCAGAGCATCTGTCATTCAGAATAGAAAACCAGTAAGTGTTCGTGAGGATGAAGGGAAAGTGTTGTCTTCCAGCCTGCTGCAGCGAGTGCTGAGCAGTGCGGTCGCTGGGACCAGCACAGTGCAGCCTGCGTGGTGTTTCCTCAAGACAACGAAAGCAGAGCTCCCTGGTGACCCAACTGTGGAGCTGTTTGACATCCAGCCAAAAAAATTACAGTCGGCCTGCTTCTAACACAATTCACAATAGCCAAATCATGGAGCCAGCCTTGGTAGTCATCAGCAGATGAACCAATAAAGAAATGGTGGTCCACAATGGAGCGCCATTCAGCCATAAGAAAAGGTGAAAAGAAATTACATCATTTGAAGGAAAGTGAATGAAACTGAAGGCGATCATGTTAAGTGAAACCAATTCAGAAAGAGCAGCATCTCTAAAAAGTGGATTCTAAAAAATGGTGACATGAAAGTAGAATAAGTCTATTATTAGACAAGTGGAAGGGGGAAGGGAAAAGGAGTTTGAATTAGGGTAATAGAGTGGTAAGAAACAGAGTTATTGCTTATATCATTAAGTGATCATGCTGCTGGCATGAATTAAGATGAAAAAGTGTCCACCACACTCTCCATTATGCGAAACATGTTTACAAAAAAGTATATAAGCATTACCAACTGCTTTATTTTCAAATATAAGTTAAAGAGACACCAAGGAATTGTCTGCAATGGTGCTTCCTTAAATATCTGGCTATAGGAGTCAGAAGCTAAGGTCATTTTTCTTTTTTTCTTTTTTTTTATTTTATTTTATGTATTTATTTATTTGCTTGTTGTGTTTGTTTGTTTGTTTCTTTATTTATTCATTTTTTGTGGCTGGCTCAGCCTGCCCTGGTGGTGGCGCTGGCGCAGCATGTGGTGCCGGGGATCGAACTGCAGTCCCCGCAGTCGCCTGAGCCCTCCTAAGCAGGCGCTTTAGACCACTGAACCATCTCGCCAGCCCTCATTTTTCATTTTAACAGTATTATTTTATTTGTGCCCTTAGAGAATGTTCCAAGTGGGAGAAATTAAAATTTGCTGTGAGCATGTGAGATGATGGACATGTTAATTAGCTTGATTATAGTAATTAAATTCAACATATGTCTTAATCGCAGTATATGCAATTTAAATATATGCTATTTAAATTTGTCATTTAAATGTATGTGATTTTATTTGTCAGTTACACTAAGTTAAAACAATAATTTTTTTAAAGAACAAAAATTTAAAAACCACGCTCCTGGAAGCAGGTGCTTGCCCAGAGCTCTATGCTCGTAGCCCACATTGGACGTAAAGCACAGTGCGTACCTAGGAGTCATTCCAGTCACCAATTTATAGCATGTTGGCCACTGCTGGTGCAGCACCGCAAAACTGATGAGCCTGTTTGCTACTAGAATCTTGGTGTGGTTTCCTGTGAGGGAAAAATATTGATTTTTACAGGTGGCTTTTTCAAGCATCTTAATAATCAAGTGTGCAAATTATACATTTTTTTATATTAAGGAATTCATGTTCTGTGATTCCTCTGTATCTTTGATTACTTTACCACATTGATGAAAAGTAGTCAAATTTCAAATTGTCAATTTTTAATGAAAAATATTTCATTTATGCACATTTTAAAAAACTGATTGGTTTAACAGAAAAATGATTATGCTTCGACTTAAAGTAATTCAAAATTTG